>JAEIIF010055740.1:0-15394 GCA_018874455.1 Drosophila trapezifrons
CACCCCCACGCTTTCTGCAGTGCAAAAAAGTGAAATGCGGAAATCATCGCGTTGAGAAAATAATATTGAAAATAAAAATAAAAAAAATAATAGAAGAAAGCCAAGAAAGCAACAACAAAAAATCAAGAGCAAAACACAGTGAAGAGGCGAAGAATTCACGTCGGAAGAATCACCAAGAATCATCCAAAACAGCCGAAGGAATAAAAAAAAAAAGAAAAATAAAAAACAAAAAACCAAAACCCAAAGCAATCAAAAAGCAACAAACAAACAAACAACAAACCAGCAACAAAAGGTAAGCGGCGATAAAGAGAAAAGTAAGACAACTAAAAGAAATATATTGTGTAATGAAGTTGAGTTTCTTGTGCGGCCCCGAAAAATAACGGGAATAATACGAATGAGAAGAAGCCAACACACACACACACACACTCAAACGGAGAGCACACAAGAAGCAAATGCGAAAGTGATACGCGCAAGGAGGTGCGAAGGGGACGGCGAGTGGCATAAACACACTTCTAATTGTAATTGTTGTCTACTGTCGCTCTGCCGGCGCCTCTGCTGCGCTGCCGCCATTAACCGTTGCTCGCGCGAGCAAAAGAGACGACGGCACGCCAGGCGAAGTTTGCCAGCGAAGAAAAAGGATAAGAACAAGAAGAAGTAGCAGGAGTATTAACGGGCGGGGGAAAAGGGAATGGAAATTAAGTTAACTAAACTTTCTTTTGTTAGTTTCCGCTTTTTTTTACTTTTAGTTTAGTTTAGTTTAGTTTTTTTTGCCTAACATTTTTTTGTCCCATATTTACTCGATTGTTGGGAGAATAATAATGAGCTAACCAAGGCGGAAGGAGAAAGGTATCCATTTATATTTAATGTTCTCATTTTATTATTATTTATTAAGCTTTCTACAGAATAATAAATAAAAAGAAACCGAAGCAAAAAAAATGAATTGTTTATTTATTACTGTTTGGCTTTTGAATGAAATATTTACTAAAGGTAATGCGCAAAAACAGAACAGAAATAAAGTTGAATTTGCGTGTTGTTAAACTTTGTACTTCTTTTCGCGTTTTTTTTTTTTTTATTATTTTATATTTATTTGTTTATTACAGAAACAATGAGGAGGCTTTCTCTTGGGTTGTGTTTATTTTTAGCGAAATGCGAAATGTGTGTCAGCTTAACCACTTTTCAGACCGCAATTATGTTAGCAAGTGGATAGAAAAAAAAACAACAACAATTGTTTGCTTTTTGAGTGCAACACACACGCACGCACACCACCGCATTTTGAGGTTGCATAAGTGTCAACCGCAATACGTACAGTTTGACAGCCACCGTGACTGTTAGAAGCTTCAAACTTCAAAAGCAAACATAGCTGAGATACGGGGGAATATCCTTAAGCCGAAAGCTAGGTGATTACCTTCTTCTTTTTCGCTTGGTAAATCCAGAAGCTCTCTCTTAAATCGTCCTTCAAAGATTTTGTTGTTTTTACATTTTTGACGATCATAAGTTAGAGTTTTGTCTTGAAATTTGTATATCTGGAAAATGTAGGGACTTCATTATTGTAACTTTAAGTTATTGGAAAAAAGGGCAAGAATTTTGCTACAAATATTTAAAAAGAAAATTTTATTGAAATCACAGTATATTTAATTATCATTTTAAAAGAGTCCAAAAGTATGCTACAAAAAGTTTCTTACGACGAATATTTCCTTGCATACTTTTAGACACCTTTTCAATTGATTTCAAAACTCCATGTACGGTTTTTGTAGCATATTTGGTATTTTATATGAAATAACCGACATACTTGAGCTATGAAATCACTAATCTATTTAATCTGTGGGCTTTGCGAGGCTGCACTGTGCACGGGAACAAAGGGTGAAGGGGCGCTGAAGCACCTGTGAGTGGGCGGCGAAAGGGGTGGGAGCTAAGGGCGGTGTCGGGTTAGTTGACATCCACACAAGATTGATATGGATGCCCTTTACGCCCACGCACATGTACAGTGAGTCACGGGAAATGGGAAATGGAGAAAACTACTTAAATATTTAAAGCAATTGCCCAGGCAAGCGGAGATGTGCAAGGAGGAGAGCGATAAAGGCAGGGAGATAAAGAGAGAGATAGAGAGAGAGACGGGGAGATGGGAAACGTGAAATTGAATGGTTCCGCTGTCTCCTGCGGAAGTCTTTTGCCGCCCCTCCCCTCCCCCCCCCTGCCGAAAAGTATGCAAACAATGCCAAATGGCACCAACACAAATGCCGAGTAAATCTTTAGCAAGTTCCTCCCACTCTCCCGCAGAGCCCCAACTCCACCAACTCCCCACCCCGAACCGCCAACCGCCCAAAGAAACGCGAGAAAACCCACAAAAAAAAGAAGAATAAATAAAGAACAACGAAATTTACAAGAAGAGCCCAACAATTTTGTCACGCATGTGTAGCTTTGGGTGTGTGTGTGTGTTGTGGTGTGTGCTGTGTGTGTGCGGGCCAAATGAAAAGAGCCAAAGCATTAAAAATGTACCAGTAACCACAAAAACAAAAAACAACAGAAGAAACCGAAGAAGGGAATACCCTTAGAGCATAATTAAGACTCGGAAATTAAGCCGGGATTTTTTAGTCCTCAAAAGCTGAAAATCTCGAAGATATGGACATTTTTTGGGATTCTTACTAAATAATATAGAGTAATAAATAGTTAATAAATGTCATAAATCAATCAGTCTTTTCTAAAACTGGAAATTAGCTTGCTTTTCATTAAGATCTAGAGTAGGATATAGTCTATGATCTAGTCTAGATTCTAGATGAAGTTTATGGGGAAAGTTTTAGCAGACTTTTTGACTCCTAGATCTATATGTGTAGATCTAGAGTAGGATATAGTCTATGATATAGTCTAGATTCTAGAAGAAGTTAATAGGGAAAGTTTTAGCAGACTTTTTGACTCATAGATCTATATGTGTAGATCTAGAGTAGGATATAGTCTATGATCTAGTCTAGACTCTAGAAGTTTATAGGGAAATTTTTAGCAGACAGTTTCTGACTCATAGACCAATATGTGAATGTCTGAAGCCAAGAAGATACCCCTTATCGAGGGTATAAAAAGTCCAAGCTGACGGGCGCCGCAATTTGCTGTTAACATAAAATAAATAAAAAGAACACAGAGAGAGAGAGACACACTGGCATATAAATATGTATAGAATGCTGCTGGCAGTTGACTTTTAACGCTGACTGTTGTTCCCATTCCAATTTACACATTTTCACATCCCGGCTGTTCCCATTTTGTTCGACTTTCTGGCTTTTTTCAGGCGCAAATTTTCAATTTCACTTTGCGCATATTTAATATATGACAAATCGTAAATACACGAAGTACACTGTAAGTCCACAAGTAATTAGGCCAAGAATTAATCCCGAAAATGTAGAGTAAAGTCTCAGAATTGTACCACAACTTTACAGTCTTGGGGGTCTGCAATTTAATTAATGAATTTAATCTTGGATTTATTTCTCATGTTATATATTTTCTTTATAAGAGACTTCCCTTGAGCTTAGGTCCTTGAAACTTGATTTACTTTATTGCAGTGTCGATGGCGTTGTTCTATTTTTATTACTCAAAGTTAATGAAGTGTAAGTCCCGGGAAAGGAGACCGAAAGTAACACTCTGTGCCGGGCAAGGACGGCCAATCAATCAAATGGTATCAGGAAACCCTTAAACAGATTTGCAATATAATGTATAATGTGCCTAGGAGAAATCACAGTTCACCTTGTGACTGGCGGAGGGAGGAGGCCTTAAAATATTTGTTGTCGGATTTCCATGAAATATATGTAGGTACAAAAAAAAAAAATGTGTTTAGCTGCCGCCCGTGTTACTTTTTTCATTTTTTTTTCGCCCTGAAATGTTTTATGTTTGACATCCGTTGGCATCCGTGCCGCTGCTGCCCTGCCGTGACTTCCGTTTCCGCATTGCACTGCGCTGATTTACCCCCTATCCTTCGCCGCCGCCTTCCTTCCTTCACAACTGCATTATCCATCCAACACTGAGCGGAAAAACCTCAGAGATTTATTGGAATGGCTGGCAAATGATTTACAATTTTGTGTAGACTTGAGACTATATTAAAATCGATATAAAAAGCATTTCGAATTATTTATATGTAATATTACCAAAATAATGATAATTTAGAAGCCATTAGGGCTCTTTAAATGTCTCAATCTTTTTATAAATTTATAACTATTAATATTTCTGGGTTAATTTATATATTTTCTTTCGCGGAGTCGCTCTAGAACCTGTATTTTGCAATTTATTAAGTAACATTTCATAATTTTAAACATATTTGTGAATACTTTAGTGTTTGACTTAACGTTATTAAACGAAGAAATTAAAAAATACGCTGGCTTACACTCGCATTTGATAAATAGGTTTTATAGGTTTTTATAAAAATATATCCAGGGAATAATATTTCCCCATTTCCCCGCAGGGTTTTCCCCTATTACCTGTATTTTATTACATATTTTTTCCCGGGTGCAGGCAGAGCAGCACTTATCGCTGTACAGTGAAGCCAGAAGCTGGACCACCTGCTGACTTCCTGTCAGATTGTCAGACTGTTTGGCTTTGGCTTTGGCTTGGGATTTGGCTCTTGGATTTGTTGTTTGTTCTGGCAGCTGTGAGGAGGAGCGTACGGCTCCTCGCTCCTGCGTCCTTGTCCTCGTTGACCTTGTGCCCGAGATCTGGCTGTCGTATCAAAACAAGTTTATTAACATTCCACTGGCTATCAAAGCGGTCCCCCTTGGCCGCCAACGCTGCCGCCCCTGGGTTACACTTACTTGCCAGTTTTTGGCAGTGGCAGGTGCCAAGAGGGGGGGGGGGGGNATTACATATGTAAAATGTGGCCACAGTTTGGCAGTCACTGGCAAAATGGCAAATGGCGGACGCCGTCTTGTCGCCATGAAATGGCTGCGAAAAATCCCTAGTCTGCTTTCCGGCTGAGTCTGTAACAGGGTTGCCAATGCCATCGAAAAATATTAATTTAATGTATTTTGTAGCTCTTAGACTCCCACAAATTGTAAAAATCGCTTAAATGAATTAATAACTTGCTTAGCAATTAGGGTTGTATTTATATTTCGAGTTGGAATATTTTTTTGTGACAACTCTAGATGAAGCTGAAGCTGGAAAAGCCAAAGGAAAACCCCAAAGCACGCGCGCAATATGTAAATTTATTTATTTCTCTGTCGTTGCGCGCCTGCTTCTTCTCAGCATTTTCGGCTTTTTCAGCTTTTTCGGCTTTTTCGGCCCTTTCTGCTCACTTTGTGCCCAGTTTTTGGCTTTTTGGTTTCTGCTCTTCTTGGCCCTTGTGCTTGATGTTGTTTTTATGTTAATGTCCTGGCCGAATGTGAGTGTGTGTGCAGGCGAGCGAGCGAGCGAGCGAGCAAGTCCCTAAGCTGTTTGTGTGGCAAGCGAGCTCGGCTCCTTCCCGCTCATGTGCTTGCTCATTGCTTTTAATAGCCAACAACACGCCATGCATTAATTTATGAATTTCGTGTTGTAGCCCGGCCGAAGGATAGGCGTGGCCTTTCCGCCCACCCGGAAAGCTTTTAGCCGGAGAAGCCAGGAGCCAGGAGCCAAGAGCCAACAAGCCGCAGAAAAAAATTAACAAAAAAGGCAAATACGAAACAAAAAACAGACAGTTTACGACAAAAACCAAAGACACTTAGCGATTATAGAAGCAGCGAAAGACAGGGCTAAATAAATGATAACCTGTAGCTGTCGAACATTAACTGTCCCTCTTTAGACCCAGCTTGTCTTCTATTTTTTAATAACTTTTTCAATTACCTCAAAGTTGATCGGAAATGCTGCCGAATATATTAGGTACTTCCAAAAATGTCCCAATTCATAAATATAACCTAATATAAAAGAAAAATCAACTTAAGTAACTTTCCCAATAAAAATTGAAACCTAATGTGGAGCAATAAATAGAATGCTTTAAATCAATGCCAAAAATATTTCCTGTAGTGTGTATAGAATTTGTTATGAGCTTGTTATGAGCTTGATTAAAGGAAGTACCCTTATTTTCGAGTTGTGATTAGGAAAGCACATTTAAGTAATCACCCAAAGTGTTTAATACAAAAGCCAATAACCCATAACCTATTACCTGTAACCTATAACTTATAACCTATATCCTACCACCTATAACCCATAACAACCACTTGCAAATATCTTGTGTAAAAAAATTCGATTTCTGGTTAGTTTTTTCTCCTTTCACTATGTCTTTTCTGCACATTTATCAATGGCTATTAAATGTCTATAAGCCCTTTCGGCGAAATTGATAACAAACACCACAACAGTTTGTGCCTGAAAAAAACCGTAGCAATAAATATGCAAAGACCGTAAAGTGATTGCAATGAAATATGATGCAGAAGAATACAAATTTCCGTACTTAAGTGGAGGGGAATAGACACTATAAACCTTTTTCCCAGGCAGAAATATGCACAGGAGCTTAAGTGGTAAAGTTTTACGTTGCCCAAGCGTTTTATTGGCTTGAAGTATAAATAAAATACATTTTAACAGAAAAATAATGCAGTAAATAATTAAAATGGAATTGTAGTCAATTTACATTGATTTAAATCAACTTTAAAGAGAAAACTACATATAGGATACAAACTTTTATAAGCCACGAATGTGTGCGTTAAATAAAAAAATAATAAACAGGCTTAATTTGTTGCACTATGCCCTCATTAGATAATTAAAATGAGTTCATGAATTAAGCTCTTTATTTAATTGTAACAAAAAAAATTAAATGTAAGCCGGATTTGTATATTTATTTTTATTATATTTATTTTTAACTGACTGGAAATACATGTTGAAAACATATTGATTTGCAAAATGTACCATAATGGCAGGCTACAAATTTTAAAGGACACCCTGTTCCCGTTCCCTTTCCCGTTATCCCGATAACTTGGCTAGCGATGAAAGTCGAAAGTAACCGACCGGAAATTTAAAACTTTTGCAGGCCAATGGCTTCTTCTTCGGCCTTCCTTCTTGCTTTTATCCCGTAGCCAGTATCCTTTATCTTTTTGGCCAGTGACTCGCAAACTGTAGACGCCAGCTTGTCGACCGCCCAAATGTCGCAGCATACTTTTCGGCGGGCGCTGTAAAACTATTACAGTTATTGTCGTTCGCTCGCTGTGTGTGTGTGTGTGTGTGTGTGTGTGTGTCTGTGTGGGGGATCCCCCGTATAGAAGGAGCGAGGAGGATACCCTATTCTTTCAGCCTCTTCTTCGATTTTTTGCTCTTTTTGCTCAACTTGTTCTTATTTCACTTGTTTTTTTCCCCACTTTTTTCGTGTGTGTGTGTGTGTTCTCCTCCGTTTGTGTTTGCCTTGCTTTGGCCTATTGTTTGCTTATCATGCGTCCTTTAGGGTGTGCGTTTCTACCCAGTGATTGCAAAGTGTATGTCTCAGAAAGCGATCTCAATACCTGAAGTATGTATACAAATTTCTAGAGATTTCAAAACGCTTTACAGACTGTCTAAAAGTAGGCAGTAAAAAGTTCCATAATAAAAACTACAAATTAAAAATGTTTAAGCGAGTGGGGCTAGTTGAGAAAACAAAATAAACTATTATTAAATCTTTAATTTAATTGAAATAATAAATATTTTATTGCATACCGTTAGGCGCCTTTTAAAAAGATTTCAAATCATGTTTAATTTTAAAGCCATTTTAAAACCGAAATAATAATAAAAGAATAGTTAGGTTATGGTTTCTGCATTTAAAATGTGAAAGCCGGGTATCTCACAGTCGGGGCCTTGTGCTTATTTTATGGCTTGTGTGTGAGCGTTTTCTTACTGTGTCAATATTTTTTGGCGTAAGCTTTGCTTTTAGCCATGACAAGTAAATATGCCATCACAGAAGCGGCAGAAGCTGAATAAATTGGCCAGTCTGCGTCTCAGTTTTTCCGTCTCAGCTTCTGGACGACGACGCGACGGCACCCCCTTCTCCCATTTTCCCCCATTTTCCAGGCGGAATAAAGGCAGACAAAAGCCCATGGCCCATGGAGTTCTCGAGTTGTTGTTTTTGTTAGTGTTAGTGCTAGTGTTAGTGTTGCTTTGGTTGCGCGTGGCGCAATCGAAAAAGTTTTTATGACACAATTTCCCTTTGTTGCCGCCTGCCTCTCGTCTTTCTTGGCACACTTTCGATTTTCGATTTCGCCATCGAACAAAAAAAAAAAAAGGGGGCAGAAGGATAAGGCTAAGGAGGAGAAGGGGAAAAGTGGAGACAAAGCGGGAAACTGAGTCATTTTCATTTGCACTGGAAAAGAAACTCAATTTTTTGTCCTTAAAAACATATTTTGAGTTCTACAAAATATGTAAAGTCAACAGAAGTCCTTAAATGTTTAATTTAAACTCTCTAAAAGTCGCAGATTTCGCACGACCCAAGCCATACCCTTCTTTTTCGTCAGTGTGAGTTGGCAGGACTTGAAAGCAACTGGAGAAACTTGGACGGAGGCGACGAAAAAAGGTCTGGGACTGCTGCTGCTGCTTGCTATATTTAGAATATATTTGGTGGGCGTGCTAACTGGGTCTTCGGGGGCGCTCCTCGCGAAGGGGGCGCCCCTCCTTTCGAAGCAATCGGCACAAGGATATACGCTTGCCACTCCCCACCGGCAGAAGGAAAGAAGGCAAGAACTCAATGCAAAACGAAGTTGCATGCAAGAAAAGCCATGCAAAGCGGGCCAAAATTATGTGTTGCATACTTACGTGCGCCGCACTGACCTTGCGTGCGGCGAGAAGGGGAGGTAGGGGATGTAGGGGAGGTACGGGAGGTAGGGGTGGCGGGCTCTAAGGGGGATTGGTGGGGAGGTGGAAGAACAAGGAGGCAAAGACGTGGCCAGGTGCAACACTATCTTTAAATGTGTCTGTCGGTGGGTTTTATAGCACAGCTCGTTTCGGGCAGCAAAGTCTAATTGGATAGGGAGACGGAGACACACACAGCAATAAGGGGAAAGAGATGGGGAATGAGATGCGGAAAGAGATAGAGATATAGGCGGGGAAAGAGACAGTGAAACGGAGAGCTCTGGCCTAGACCAAATTAATCGATAAAAAGATCAAATTGAATTTGCCACTGGAGGAGAAGAAGGAGGAAGAGGAGGAGAAGGAGGAGAAAAGCAAAAGCGAGGCGAAACGAAGGGCTAGGAGAGGCAAAAAGCGGGCCCAAAAGGCAGCCAAGTGAGCCGTGAGCTAAGGCCAAAAGCTGATAAGCCGCCGCAACAATAAAATCAAATCACATCTGGCCCGTGCCACATTAACGATTGCGAGTAGCGAGTGGCGAGTAGCGAGTACCAAGTAGCGAGCACCGAGTATCGGAAATATCACTTACAATTTATCGGATTGAAGATTTGATTAAAAATTCTCTCACTTTATTGTTACTTTAGTTCTTGTTTCGATATGATCTATGTTAAAATATAAAATAACTCAAAATGGTTTGAGTAACGAGTGGTAGACATTCGTTAAATCATTTTAATTTAATAATAAGTAATAACTCCCAACAATTTCTAGTCATCATAAATGTACAGCAAAATTAGATGTAATGTATTTAAATAAATTCAGTTCTCCCTAAAAAATTCGAAATTAGAAAAACAAACACTTAGAGGACATAAAAGAGCAGCAGCAGAGACTCGCTGAATGTGTCCCTTCAGAACGTTAATCCCCACTTCCAGGTCCTTGTTCTCCCACTCCATTAATTTAATGAAGACGAAGACGAAGACTCATCTCCATTTACTTTTCATATGCTGGAATATGCTTTTGGCTTAGGCGCCGCCTAATTAACTACAAAATATGAATAAAAATGACTCACTCAAAAGGACTCTCGCCGGAGACAAATAGCTGGCATTAATCCGGGCATTTGAGTCATTAGCCATCCGGGTATATAATGAGTCGGGTTCTTGGTTCTTCGAGGGGATATAGCCACAGATCCCATTCGATTCGTAGCGCTGCAGTTTAGCTAAGGAAATCCCCCATTTCGAGTTCGCAGCACTGCAATCTCTTCTCTCTTTGGGTAAATTATTTATTCTGAACTGGGGATTGGGGAACGGGGGAATGGAAAATGGGGAATCCCAAAATAGACTTTCTTGGGCGTTTGTTTTTTTTTTGTTGTTGTTGTTGTCTTGGGTTAATGAAATGGCGCTGCCCTACTTTGCCAGCCCGGGCCAAGGCGCCCCAACTTGGCACGCAAAAGCCAGAGGCCCAGTTTCAAGTCCACACGGAGCAAAAAAAAGGTATATATCCTCCTTGCGTTGGTATTGAAGTCTTCGAAGTTTTACCAAGAATCAAATCAATAATAAGGCACTTCCACGCTGTACTTCTGCGATTTTTAAGTGAATTAACTACTGAGATTTTCAGTAAAATAAATATTGTTATAAAGTCTTTAGTTAATAGATTCTTTCGTATTTTATCTTGGTGCAGTTCCCGTTCTTGTTCCATTTAGTAGCAGTCACAGGCGTAGTCATAGTCCACGGACTGTGAGGACTCGCCAAATCAAGGTTAAGTATATGTATTTATGCGCATACCCAAGTAGCTCTGACTTGTACATATATTTCCCAAGGAGCGACGACGCGCAGACAAAGGACCCGAGCTCCGGGTCGGGTCGTGTCCCGGGGATGGGGCTGCTGCTGCTGCTCTGTTTTCGCTTTTCTGGGCTCTGACTTGCTGGGAGGAGGAGACTCCGGACAGGAAATGTCAATCAATTAGCCCGGCCCAAGGCGCCAAATGCGTCGGCGGTTCGTTTGAATCGGGGGAATCCTTTCGGGGAATCCTTGGGTCTTTGACCAGCGCTGATTGCATTCGCCGGCGCAGTACCCACAGCTCTGTCAGCGCGGTCTCTGTGACCTTTTAAGGACGACGACGGCTGCAGGATCGACTGTTTGACTTTAATTTATACGCAAGGCTTCTGATTTCTAGGGTTGATTTACCTTTTGTGAGTCGGCTATATGGTTGAACTTTACTTCACTTGTAAACTTCAATTAGGGCCAGGCTAAGAGCTCGATAATTGGCTTAAAAACCAATGAATTTTATAGTTAAGTCAAACCTGGATTTTTGTTTTAATTTAAAAGGATATTGACAGGCGATTAACCCTTTCAGTTGAACAGTTTGAAGCTCTCAGCTCCTAAGCCGAGTAAGTAATTGGCTAAATTATATGCCCTTCTGGCCAAAAGTGATAACAACAAGTAGGAAAGCTACAGCCCAACTTGTACATTATTTTTTCAAATAGGTAAAAATGCTGTCCAGCCCAAGATAATAAAGCCAATTTACGAGTAAGCCCACATCTTTATTACAGCTTAATTCGTGAAATCTTTTCCTATTGCATTATGCATTGTAATTTCTATATTGAATTACCTGAGGTTTCGTTTTCACCTGGATTAAGTACGTTTACGTTTTGATTGGCAGGCCAATTAATTACAAATTTGTCCCTACAACTATTAACTGTGCATTTGCGATAAACAAATGTGGCTAAAATCAATTATAGAATGCGAAATCCCATTGAAGATTGACAATTCAATTAGTGAAGGCTTAATATTAATTAGTTTGGCATTTTGGCAATAACCAAAGACAAATTGGGAAAATGTAAGTAGTTCACATAGCCTAGGTTGCCTTTGATTTATATTAGTTATTTTTATTTCTATCGACTTTAATAAATTTGCAATATTTTGCAGCCTGTCAGATACAATTCCTAAATTCAGCAATTTGCTAAAAAGCAAATCAATGCCAGATAAATTCTCTATAAAATTCTATAAAACTGCAGATCAAAGCCAAAGTTGTTGAATTTGTGTGAAATAACGTTTGCTTGGGTGTCCCATTTATTTAAGGGAAAATATTGATAAATCAAACGGCCCCCATTTCCAATTCAATCGAATCCAAGTAGCTGGGCGGGCTCTCCTTCTCGGGCATGGGGGTCCATTGTCCTGCGTTCGCAGCAGCAGCAGCAGCAGCAGCAGCATCCTTGGTCTGTTCTTGGTCTGCTCTCGTTGTCTGGTTGGCACTGTGGTCGGTCCCCCCCCCTTAGTACCGCCCTCGCATTCTCAGATAGGCCCCTTTCGGGCCTATTGTCCCCATGAGCTTTGTTTTCTGTTTGCTGTTTTTTCCCTCTTCCCTCTTTGGGTCTTGGCTTTGTTTTGGTTTCCCCTGCATTTGTGTTTGTGTAATTGTTGCAACAATTGTGCTTTCCGAATGGGATATACCATACAATATGTACTACTGCTACAGTGTACTATATACAGTTGGGGTACAAACAATAGCATCTAAAAAAAGGTGTATTTAAATTAAAAGTTAAGTTCCTTGATTCATCCACGGAATATTTAACAACAAAATGTATTTAAAATTGTAATATATGTACAATAATTAATAGTTTATACAAGTATACACTTAATAATTAAATAAATGAAATAAAGAATGCACTTCTAAGTTGAGAATCAATTCAAATTTTCATTAAACAAATATATCTTATAAGAAAAAAAATAGAGACTATTGAGCTGACCTCAGTTGTAAGTACATGGAGGTATGGTCTCTCTTATTATATGATGGGTTCTTTTTTCTTCCCCTGCAACAACGTCTAACAATGATTTGTCCCATAGAGCGTAAAATTTGTTGTGAAAGCGAAATATTGGAAAAACGGTCTTTTGCAATGGGAAAAGTCTACAATGAATGCATGTGAAATTCCCGCAAACAAAACGCATTAAATTAAATGAAAATAAAGATGAAAATGAAAATGAAGATGTCAAGAGCAGGGGGAAATGAATAATCGCATTCGTACCGAAAGTAATTAGCTCCGATTCGAGCTGGGCAGCAAAAGTCCTCCTCAGAAATTCTCTCTCTTGGCTTAGAAACCAAAAACGGAAAGCACCGAGCACTGAGAGCGAATGGCAAAAAGTTTATAAATTTTTGAATAGTCCACAATGGCAAAGTATATATCCGAAAGGTGAGAGGAGCCGAAAAGGTACAACGGCCACAATAGGGGGATGATTCTCAGTTACATGATGGCCGGGGCAGCTTCATTTTCTTGATGACACCATCTCATTAATAATGCCGCAGCTCTATTAATATTTGAATGCCGAACGCAGCACACCGGAAATTAAATCCGAATGAATGGGTCGGGGTGTGTGTGTGTGTATACATTGTACGGCTCTGCGTATATGCCAAGGTGTAAGGACATAAGCTGGCGGGATTTCTTGCAAAAGTTACAGTTATGAAACTAAATGTTTATCAGGAATAGAAATTGAAAAAGTCTACGCTTCTCGGAATGTTAGAAAGGCTTAAATTAAGAGTTTTGGAAAGGTTTCTTTTTAGAAAAATGAAATATTATTAAATTCCAATGATTATATATGAAATCTAAAATAAAAATAAAATAATATATATTGTATGTTATTTTATTAATATTCTTTATAAGCTTTATTAGGTGCATGTCTTTATATCTCGTTGGTCAATTGCAGTGTGACCGTGGCATTTCTTTTCTCGCAGATTCTCAGATTTTTTAATCATATTGGAACATTGAAATTGAAACACAAATTAGGAAATTCACACTGCACAGTTAAATAATGCTACTTCGATAATTGTTAAACAGAATTCCACATTAAATAACAATATTTATTCAATAAAGTCTTACATTAAATATCAAATAATATCCAGGGTTTAAAATCCCTCAAAAGTCCGCCTAAAAAGGTGGTTTTCAAAAACATGATTCCTCGATTTAATCTTGGATCCTTTTTGGACTTTAAACCATTAATATTTCCCGTGGAATATGGCCAACTCCACTGTCGTGGTTGCTTTGCGCTCACCTCAGCCATGTCAATTGGATTTTGTGTCGGCTGCTTGCACCCTTTTTTTTTAACACCCCCCCCTTCCTGCATATCCCTTGGCCACCGCCGCCCCTTTGACCCTCTCATGTTAATTTTTATGACGTACTTGAAGTGAGCCATAAAATGAGAGGGCGGCGGCTTCAGGGGAATTCGGTGGGTGAACATGGGGATGAACTCTTAGAGCTGCAACAAATTAAAATGTATAGTCGCCTCCACAGTTCCTCCTGCTTTTCCGCTCCTCCGCATTTCTGCTTTTCCTGACGCTGCTGCTGCTACTGCTGGGCTTTGTGGGGCAAGGTGAGCGTCATCCTGTGGCATCGTTTGTCCTGCTCTGCTTTTCCCGGCCCACTTCGGTGGTCGGTCACTCAGTCGCCGTCAGCACACTGAGAGTGAAATGTCGAAGCTTATTAATAAGGGTTTAATTATTTTTTAGATATATATCCAAGGTTGCCGAAAAGAAATTCTTAATTTTATATATTTCTTGATATATTATATATTTGATTTGCATAGTTTTGGGGCAGTTTCTGCGGAGAGTCTCTTTCTGTCAGTGCAGCTGCCACAGTGGCTGCCACAGCCACGTCCAAAATAGTTGTACTTTGGTCCTTGCCATCAAAACTCCTCTCGTTTTTCATGTGTTGCAAGGTGGACCATGGGGGGAAATTGGGCTTGGGGCAGGGCTGGGCAGGGCAGGGCTGGGCAGGGCAGGTATGTGGCAATGTGGCGATGTGGCAACTGTGTCAGGCTGCAGGGATGGAAGGCATGCTGGGATGCTGGAATGGAGGCGCCATATTAAGGGGCGTGGCGACATTCCATTTATTATAAATAGGCGAGAGTGCGCTGAGAGGCTTGACTTTTTCCCATTTTCTTGCCTTTTAGGGGCTTGTGACGTCAGCGTCAGCGTCAGCGATTGGTCCTCGAACTGTCAGTGCACAGTGCGTTTCAAAAGTGTTCGACTGTCGGGGATCACTCAGCTGGGGACACAGGAGATGGAATGATTGACTTGGTGTCGCATCTCGATAATCATTGTCAAATAGAAATCGATTTCAATGACCTAAATTGCTGTATGTTCGATAACATAAAGTGGAGCTTGCGGATTTCAACAACTGTTTATCGATTAATTCGATATAAATGAATTTGTGAGGCAAAATCTCACTAATAAGATAACGAGTATACAAAAATAAATAAATCACTGATAGTTATTGGTTTAAATAACTCTTTTCGATTAAACCAACAATGTATCGCCAGCGTTATCGATTACAAAAATGATGAATAATAGGTTGAGGCTTCCTTTTGATAAATATCAATATTGTAATTAATATGACAAAGTTCTAAGCAATCTATTTCGTAAATACAGCTTAGTTTAATCGTTTTCTTGCCACAGAATAGTTTCCTTTGACTTTTGAGCCTGTGTAATTAACTAAACTATCGTGTGGATTCTGTGGTATAGAGATATAGCCATAATATCCAGGCATTTGCTGCTGCTTCTGCTGTTTGGGTC
Source organism: Drosophila trapezifrons (assembly GCA_018874455.1). NCBI lineage: Eukaryota > Metazoa > Arthropoda > Insecta > Diptera > Drosophilidae > Drosophila > Drosophila trapezifrons. The sequence goes on from JAEIIF010055740.1 coordinate 15,301, forward strand.
ATTGTTTGCTGTGAGGCTTATACGTGGTAATCCCTGCTTTGTACTCACGGTCCTGGTACCGCCACCCTTCACTCTTGGTGCTCCAAGAGCAACC
>JAEIIF010055746.1:0-12312 GCA_018874455.1 Drosophila trapezifrons
AAAAAAACGGTAATGATGCAGACGAAAATCAGGCAGCTAACCAAATTATACTGTATATGGTAGCCGCGTAGTAATAGTAACAGCAAAATATTTGGTTAATTGTGTTGTTTTCTCCCTAGATTTAGGGGATTTTTGAAGTGCGAGGGGAATTGAAACAGAGTTCTTGAAATTAACAAAGCTTTTAAATTTAGGGGGAAAACTTGATTTTTTAGGTGGAAATCTTGACTGTTTGAGATTTTTTAGGGGAAAGCTTCATTTATATCTGGTAACACTGACCTCCAGTTTAAGTGACACGTCGGAAACACTGCGTGTAAATTAGGAAATTTAAGGAACATTGGGGAAATCCGGCCACGAAACGCACTTTATCTGCTGCTCCACTGATCCCGTAATTGAGTCACTCGCCTTGGACAGCCAGAAACCGCCACGATGACGTCGCAAGTGCCGTGCTACACGATTATAAACTCGCCGGACATGGAGGTGCCGAACGAGATGCAGCTGAAGCAGGATCTGGAAAAGGGCGACACGAACGTGAAGATCGAGACGCTGAAGAAGGTGATCAAGCTGCTGCTAAACGGGGAGCGCTACCCGGGCCTGATCATGACCATTATCCGGTTCGTGCTGCCCGTGCAGAACCACACGGTGAAGAAGCTGCTGCTAATCTTCTGGGAGGTGGTGCCGAAGACCTCGTCGGACGGCAAGCTGCTGCAGGAGATGATCCTGGTGTGCGATGCCTATCGCAAGGACCTGCAGCATCCCAACGAGTTCCTGCGCGGCTCCACGCTGCGCTTCCTGTGCAAGCTGAAGGAGCCCGAGCTTCTAGAGCCACTAATGCCGGCCATCCGTGCCTGCTTGGACCACCGCCACTCGTACGTGCGCCGGAACGCCGTGCTGGCCATATTCACCATCTACAAGAACTTCGACTGGCTGGTGCCGGACGGGCCAGAGCTGATCGCCAGCTTCCTGGACACGCAGCAGGACATGAGCTGCAAGCGCAACGCCTTCCTCATGCTGCTGCACGCCGACCAGGAGCGGGCGCTCAACTACCTGGCCTCGTGCATCGACCAAGTGCACACCTTCGGCGACATCCTGCAGCTGGTGATCGTGGAGCTCATCTACAAGGTGTGTCACGCCAATCCGACGGAGCGCTCGCGCTTCATCCGCTGCATCTACAACCTGCTGAACTCCAGCTCGAATGCAGTGCGCTACGAGTCCGCCGGCACCCTGATCACGCTCTCGCTGGCGCCCACCGCCATCAAGGCGGCGGCCAGCTGCTACATCGAGCTGGTGGTGAAGGAGAGCGACAACAACGTCAAGCTGATCGTGCTGGACCGCCTGGTGGCGATGAAGGAGCACGAGGGCATGGAGAAGGTGATGCAGGACCTGGTGATGGACGTGCTGCGAGTGCTGGCCGCCCCCGACATTGAGGTGCGCCGCAAGACCCTCGCCCTGGCCTTGGACCTTGTCTACTCGCGCAACATCGGCGAGATGGTGCTGGTGCTGAAGAAGGAGGTGGCCAAGACGCACAACGTGGAGCACGAGGACACGGGAAAGTACCGCCAACTGCTCGTCCGCACGCTGCACACCTGCTCGATCAAGTTCCCCGACGTGGCCGGCCATGTTATACCCGTGCTGGTGGAGTTCCTGTCGGACACCAACGAGCTGGCCGCCGCCGATGTGCTGGTCTTCATCCGCGAGGCCATCCAGAAGTTCCCCGCCCTGCGCGCCCTCATCATCGAAAACCTGATTGAGGCCTTCCCGCAGATCAAGTCCTCGAAGATCCACCGCGCCGCCGTCTGGATCCTGGGCGAGTACGTTGAGGGGCCGCAGATTCTCGAGGTGATCGCCGCCATCCAGCAGACGCTGGGCGATGTGCCCATGGTGGAGGCGGAGCAGCGTCGCCTGACTGGCGATCAGAGCACCGAGGAGCAGCAGCAGCAGCAGGGCTCTGCTGGCGGCACTGCCAACTCAGCCGGCGAGGGCTCCGGCGCGGCCTCGGGCACTGGCCCAGCCACGGGATCCGGAAACGCCAGCAACAAGGTCACCTCCGATGGAACCTACGCCACCCAAAGCGCCTACAGTCTGGCCCCGTAAGTTGAAGCCTTTCACCTTTAGATTTAAGGGCTTATGGGATGCTATAGCCACTTAATCCAGGCAACAAACCCAATTTCTGTACTCCAATGACTCATTCTTTCCCGCCCGCAGCGTGGCCAAGGCCGAGAAGCGTCCGCCGCTGCGCCAATACCTAATGGACGGTGACTTCTTCATCGGCGCCGCTCTGTCCGCCACACTGACCAAGCTGGCGCTGCGCTACGCCGAGCTGGAGTCGGAGCCTCGGGCCCAGAACAGGCTGACAACGCAGGTGATGCTGATCATGAGCTCTATCCTGCATCTGGGCAAGTCCGGTTTCCCCAGCAAGCCGATCACCAATGACGACACCGATCGCATCTTCGTCTGCTTGCGCGCGCTGAGCGAGCGCACCCCGGAGGCGGTGTCCGTGTTCACGCTGTACTGCCGCGAGGCCCTGGGCAAGATGCTGGACGCCCAGGCCGACGAGGACCAGCGCGTGCTGAAGGAGAAGCAGCGGTCCACCGCCAAGGTTCAGCCGGACGATCCTGTGCTGTTCGCCCAGCTCTCGAACGGACGCGACAACCAGCTGGGCGAGAATGTGTTCGAGTCCAGTCTCAACCAGGCGCTCGCCGGCAGCAAGAACGCCCATCCGAGCGACGTGTCCTCGCCGAACAGCAAACTCAACAAGGTGACCCAGCTGACGGGCTTCTCGGACCCCGTCTACGCCGAGGCCTACGTCAATGTCAACCAATACGACATCGTGCTGGACGTGCTCATCGTCAACCAGACCAGTGAGTGACTCGATTTCCGTGGAAGGTAGCACGTCCTAACTCTGGCCTTCCTCCCTTCTTCTTGCAGACGACACGTTGCAGAACTGCACCTTGGAGCTGGCCACGCTGGGCGATCTGAAGCTGGTGGAGCGGCCGCATCCGGTGGTTCTGGCCCCGCACGACTTCTGCAACATCAAGGCCAACGTGAAGGTCTCCTCCACGGAGAACGGCATCATCTTTGGCAACATTGGTGAGTGCATGGCGGAAACTCGTCCACGGCAAGCCCCTCTCAATGATTCCACCTCCACAGTTTACGACACCGCCCTGAATACCAACGTGGTGGTGCTCAATACCATTCATATCGACATCATGGACTACATCATTCCGGCCAGCTGCACGGACACCGAGTTCCGCCAGATGTGGCAGGACTTCGAGTGGGAGAACAAGGTCACAGTCAACACCAGCTTCACCGACCTGCACGAGTATCTCAGGCACCTGCTGAAGAGCACCAACATGAAGTGCCTCACGCCGGAAAAGGCGCTCTCCGGCCAGTGCGGCTTCATGGCCGCCAACATGTATGCCAAGTGAGTGCCCCCCGTCTGCCTGCTCTGCCAGCTCTCCTCACCATTCGCTTTGTGCCCCATTTCAGGTCCATTTTCGGAGAGAATGCCTTGGCCAATCTGAGCATCGAGAAGCCCGTGGATGATCCCGATTCCAAGGTGACAGGACACATACGCATTCGCGCCAAAAGCCAGGTGAGAAATACATAGTTGCAGGTGTTTCGTTCGACCTTCTAATTCGCCGATTGTGTCTTGTTCCTAACAGGGCATGGCCCTGAGCTTGGGCGACAAAATCAGCTCCTCGCAGAAGCAGTCGGTGCAGGCGGCCTAGTGGACGTGGAACTGGACGTGGACGACCAGCCACCGCCAAGAGCGACGTATCTAGACGACGTATTCGGCCACCAGCCCGCATTCCGCCAACCGCAATTCTTCAAATTACATTACACGTTACACATTTATGCATAATGAATATATTATACCTTAACCCCAGGATCTGGAGTTTTACTGATGCAGTTAGACACTGGATGGTCCTTCTCCGAGCTTGCCCTGACCCAGATTAATCCCTTTTCCCATTTAATTAATTAAGTACTTGTACTTGGAAGTATTTATTCTACTTGAAGACAGTTTCGTGCAAATTAATCAAGTTTAATTCGCTTATGGATCGAGGTGTTGTTAGGTGGAGCACAGATTCAACTTGGGAAGAGTTTTGGCTTATAAACAATATAAATTGAAAGACTTTTGGTGTGTCAGTAAACTACAAAAGTAACTGATGTCGGGTTATAGAACTTTTATCTTATATCTGCAGATTTGCAGGGCTATCGAAGAGGGTCAGACGCTGCAGCTATGTAAATGGGACTGGACAATGTGTCCACAAGTCAGACATTAGACCTGGAGCATGGGTCTCTTCTCCTTGGCCTGCAGATTGTCGTTGGTGGTGGCATAGCCAGTGCCGCCCTGGAAAAACATGGAATTGAGTATCATTTTTCGACTTTAACCCACTCATTTGCACTCACTCGCTGCAGAAGAATGATGTCCTTGTCCTTTAGCTTACGGTCGGTTAGGGGGTGGATCATGTCCTTCCTGATCAGGCGCTCCACGCACTCCATGGTCACCACATCGCCGCTGAAAACAGGCGAGTTAGCCCCTAAATAAGAGAAGGGACAATCTTAGAGGAAACTCACGTGGGTCGCAGGACTGCGCAGGGCACGGCGTTGCTGAGCACATCGTGGGTAATCGGACACATGTAGCGCGCCTCCTTGGCGATTAGCGAGCGCTTGGCGTCTCCGTCCTTGAGCAGCGTGAACTTCACGTCGATCAGATCCTTAACTCGCAATGGCTGCTGCGACACGGGACAGTATATGGCGGGATCGGGCTTCTTAGCCTTGGCCACTCCAGCGTTGGGACATTCCGACGGCAGCCAAAAGCTGGGCAGCTTTTTTTCGTGCCCGTTGGTCATGTTGGAGATGGAGGAGACACTGGAAGAGGAGCCTGATGCTGCTGCGGCAGAGGCTGACGTGGAAGGCTTCTCCTTGCTAACTGCTGTGTGAGCGGGCGTCATCGCCGGCTTCTCTGCGTTCACAAACCGATCCATGCGCGCCTGCTGCTGCGTGTTGGCCTCCTGGTTCAGCTGATCCTCTTCCAGGCGACGCAGTCGCTCGTACTCCTTCAGCCGGCGGCTGTACTCGTTCTTCTTGGTCACGATGTACTGCAGGATGGCCTCCTTGTCGAACAGGTAGCCGTCCTTGGTGACCACAGGCCGACGGCACGGCTGTAGCGTCAGGGAGCAGCAGTCGAAGGACTTCACCGAGTCCTTGCCCAGCCGCTGTGCGTTCGTCCCGTAGCCGGACTCCGCCGCGTCCCGCTTTTTCTCGTTGTATGTGTACACGGCTCCGGCCGTGCAGTTACGGGCGTGACGCGTCATTCTCAAGACTTGTTTTTTAAGGTTTATAAAGATGTTATTTACTGCAACAGCGGAGTGTGACCGCAGCTCATCAATTAAAATACGCCCGAGAGCTCCGAAAAAAAATATACTGACACTGTTATATATAACTCTTCATAGATTTAGGTTCTTCCTTGGTGGTTAATCAAAAAAAGGTGGAAGTAGTTTCATTGTTCAATATAATTGGGAATACCTTAGCCTTTAAAATCATTTAAAAGGTGGTCCAAAAATAAGCAAATAAAATAAATGTGTACGATGGGATTGAGATCTTTAATATTTAATTGCATACTTTTAGGCACATTTTTAGTTCATTTTAAAATTTAAATCCATCTCCATCCTGATTATATAGTTTATGTAAGAAAGATAAACTTCTATTTTATTTTATTAGCCAATGAATGTTTTAAAATTTAAAATTTCAAATCGACATCGGAAACGGAAATACTTGTATCCTTTTTGCCTTAAAAATATACCATAATCGACGTTTGGCTGTTAGATTAACTTCTACATTTTACGGCATTGTTTGGCGCTCTGGATGCGGTCACACTGAGCTAATCGGCAAGTCTACATTCCGCCGGATTCCAGCATCCCGTATTCCTGGCTTGGAACGGATCTCCCATTCCCACTCCAATCGGCGATGGACTACCAGTATTACGACGAGGAGTCCGACTACATCGACGTGGATGAGGACGAGCTGGTAGCGGCCGGCGGCCTGGACTACAGCTACGGGAAGCCGCAGGATGAGCATGAGGAGAGGGAGGAGGACTACTACCTCGGCGGAGCGGAGGAGGCGGACCATGACGGCACGCTGGTCGAGAGGCTCCTCCAGAGCCTGCACAGTTGCGTAGAGCCCTCGCTGCTGCAGGTGATTCAGTATGTCGCGCCCATGCTGCTCCTTTGCCTGCTGTGCCGCCTCCTGTGTCTGCTGTACGCCCGGTGGGGCCGCCTCTCACAGTCGCCAATGGGTCTGGGTAACTCTCTGCGGACTGCACCCCTGCACTTGATCCACCTCGTGAGCGGCGTGGCTCTGCTGCACTTCTCCGTGGACAGCCGCCTCTGGCTGCTACTGCTGTTGGCCGCCGTGGGATACCTGCTGCTCCAGCTGCTGCGCCTGGGACGGCGCGGAGCCCTGCTCCTGGCCCTGCTCACCATCGGCAGCCAGTTCCTGTACGAGTTGCTGATCTGGCGGAAGCGCAGTGACTGGCCGCAGCTGCGCGGCATCCAGATGGTGGTCAACATGAAGCTCATCTCGCTGGGCTTCGACCTGAGTGCCGGCCAGCTGGCGGGTATACCCAATCCGCTGGCATACCTAGGCTACATCTACAGCCCCGCCACCTGCGCCTTGGGTCCCTGGGTGAGCTTCGGCAGCTACAGCGACTGCCTGGTGCCCAGGAGCAGCTGGCTGCTCAGCCTGCGTCGAATGGTGCCCAACGCCCTGCTCTGCCTGCTGGCCGTGGCCGTGTCCAACTGCCTGGCACCGTCGCTGAGTGAGATCGCCAGCGGCTGGCACTTCCTGGTGATGTACTCGGATGCGCTGAGTGTGCGCAGCAGCCACTACTTCGTGGGCTTCATGGCGCAGGCGCTGCTGGTGGCCGCTGATCAGCGGCTGGACGAGGGGGCTCGGGAGTCCGAGCTTCTGGGACCGCTGGTCGCGCAGCCGTGGCGCATCGAGTGGCCGCGCTCGATCAGCTCGCTGGTGAGGAGCTGGAACATTCCCATGCACGAGTGGCTGAAGCGCTACATCTACACGCCCTGCAAGTCGGGCAACTCCCGGGCGCAGGCCCTCCTGGCCGTGTTCTGCACATATCTGGTGTCCAGCCTCCTGCACGGAATGGACCTCCGCATCTATCTGGTGCTGATCTCGATGGCCGTCTTCGCCGAGGGCGAGTCGCTGCTGAGACGGCACCTCTCCAGCGTACTGGACGCCTGCCTCTCAGCCAATCTCTGTCCGGGAGCGAAGCGATGTCGCTACGGCAACTGTGCCAGCAAGCGCAGCTGGGCCTCCGTGGGCGGCTGGCTGGTTCGGTTGGCCAACCTGGGCTTCACTGCGCTGGCAATTTTCCACCTGGCCTATCTGGGCGTGGTGCTACTGGGCGACAGCCTCGAAATAGGAGCCGGCGCAACGGAGGAGGAGTCCTTCCTGTGGCACTGGAAGCAGGCCGGATACCTCAGCCACTACATCGGCGTGGGCACCTTTGTGCTCTACATGTTCATCTCGTAGGATCCGGAGTGTCCTCCGCCCACTATCTTTGACTGATCTACACGTATTTGTATCGATATTCGTACTCGTAACTGTAATCTGTAATCCTTATCTTAATCGCATTTGTACTTTTTTATCTCGTATCTTGTAGTTTGTGTGTGAATCTATGTAAGTACTTAAACATTAAACGATTCTGTGAAACGGACTCGCGTCCTCTGGAAAACCCCGTCCGGAAATATAGATTCTAATGCACGGTTAGCTCCGAATGTCAAGCCGGAGCCTGGGAACAAGAGCCATCATTGCCCGACAGAATATTCAGGCTAAGCTAAACAAACTATGTGTGGTTTGTTTCTGTAAAGCAGTGGTGCGCACGGCCCTATCCCCGGGGATGGGAAATTCCTCTGCCGGCGCTCTGCCCGCACACGCACAGTATGCTCAAAACTGAGCACAAGAAGCTGTGCTGTCAAATTGTGATTGTGTGGCTAGATCTAGCCTTTTTTAGAGTTAAATAGCTATTTTTTAGCCATAGCTATTGTTTTTGCCATATTACAAAACATTTTAGCTATCTGGTTTCTTATATCTAGCCATAAAACGACAATTTCTTATTCACACAAATGCAATGCTGTAAAGCTTGGCGGGCGGTGCTCTTTGCAAACTATCAGAAATCACTAGGGGCTTGAAATCTCTTAAAAACGTGTCTAAAAGTATGCTAGAAAGTGTGTGAGGTACAAGATTCGGTGTAGATTTGTTTTCTTTTTACGATGTAACATTTTGTAGCATAGTTTTGGACACCTCTTTAAGGGATTTCAAAAGCGTAGTAATTTCTGTCGCATTCCCATATTTATACATATTTTTGTTTGAATTTTTCACTTCTGAGCGAGCGGTGTTACATTTTTTCTGGTAGCTTATTTTTAAATAGAGCTCGTACAATGGGCTTAACCCGTATGATCATTCGACTCTTGCCCCAAGACCGCACGACAAGAAACTTGAACCCCACTGGTGATCTGTGTACTCGCGCTACTCACCAAAAATTCCTTAAAAATCGATGGAGTTTAAAAATCCACAACACTCTGTGCAGGTTTAAATAAAGTGGGGAAATAATGTTCAGGCCAGGGAGCATCCGGAATTTCCAACCTCCTCCACAGCCGCCCTCCTACAAAAAAATTGGTCCTTCGAGCCGGGTATAAGTGATTCAGGGCAGAGCCTGGAAGTGATAGATCCGCCAAGCTAAATAATTCCTATAGATCAATACAAGCGTACACCATCGCTTGTTTTTCGGAGAATTAAATCATGTTAGAATAATAAACAAATTGGATTTCTGGGCTTCATCAATGGAAGAATCATTTTATAACTCAAAGGGGACACATGATAGGGTGCTTATGAAATACTCAAGTTCAAACTTTAAACATTCATAATATAGACTTTGACATCATGGGATATCAACAACGAATAAAATCAAGATTCCTTTTAAATAAAATGCTCAAGCGTTATTTTTCAAATATTTTTATTGATTTTTTTTTGTGTATATTTTCTTTGTTGTTGGTTTTGTTTTGTTTTTTGTTTCTTTTTGTTTGTTTTCTCATTGAGACAAATATTTATAACAATATTGTAATTACTACTGATTTTGTTTTTGTTTGATTTTTTTGTTGCGTTCTCGCTTTCGATTTCGCATTCGGTTTTTTCGGTTTCTGAATCCTCTTTCTTCGGGCTGTGGCTTATACTTGTTTCCATTTACTTTGTTTTCCGCGCTTACGATTTAGATATTAAAATTATTAGCTTAAGAATTATGCAATGACAATAAAAATATTTTATTTACTTTGTTGAATGCAACTTTTGTTTGTTTTATTTAATTATTTGTTTGTTGTTTCTTATTGTTTTCCCTTCCTCAGACTCGGCCAAAAAAAAAGTAGCTCATTCGCGTTCCGTTTTTTTTGTTGTTGCTCGTTTTCAGTTTTCCTCTGCAGAAAGAAGTTTTGATTTAGACATAAAAAATAGAGAGATATACATGATTCCTTATGCTTTTATTTCCGTTTCCGTTGCCGGCTTTGTTTTGTTGTTTTATTTTGACATTGTTTCCGTTCCGCTGCTACGCTAGATAAAAAAGTTCGTCCTGCCTTGCTGCCGCCCGAACCTCGCCTCGTGTCTCAACTTCAAATTGAACCTGATCATCATTCATTTATCGCATATGTCCCGCCATATCTACCATTCATAACAACAACTGAGTTGATCACAAGAGATAACGAGAGTGTTTCGTACCAAAAAGCCTTCTATTTTCGATGATTCGCCCAGGGCAGGACCCCCTCCTCGCTCTCTCTCTCTCTCTCCCGCTCTCTGTCTTATTCAAAACAAGATCCACAAATTACAAATAGTGTACAAATATTCGCTAACTACGTATATCATATATAGCTATATATACTGGGACGCTCCAGAAATCACTAGGGTTTTAAAATCACTTTAAGAGGTGTCTAAAAGTATGCAATAAAATATTTGATGCTTCAAATTCAGTGCAAATTTTGTTTATTTTATGAAGCCACATTTTGTAGCATAGTTTTAGACACCTTTATAAGTGATTTCATAATCCTAGTGATTTCTGGAGCACCCCGATATAAACTGTATGTTTTTTTTCAAAGACAGGGGAGGTTCTGCTGCTGCGATTCCAATTTTCGGTTCGTTTAAAATTATGTAACAAAGTGTTTGAATCATTTAATTCATCCTTGCCCAAATCCCAGACGGATTGTGCGATTAAAACCTAATTTTAAGAATTTTATAGTTACACTTTGCGCTCCTCCGTCTGCGGCACAGACATCCATACATCGCGATCTTTGAACAATTATGAATGGGGAGGCTGGAGGCTTCCGAAGATACCTCCTAGGCTCTCTCTCTCTCTCTCTTTCTCCCTCTGTGCATCTCTACCTATCTCGCGTGGGGTGCTGACTCTATCCTGATACAATTCGCTAAGAAAAAAACACTTTCGCTAGACTCGCACGTCCTGCAACAATTACGAATTAGATAAAACAAAATTTTAATTACAAAAGGCTTGGGGAGAGGCTAGAATCGTAGGGATATGGATAACTGGGGCGGGGCGGGGATAGGGGGAGGGAGTTTTGGGCTTAGGATATACACATGTTTGTGGGTAAAACTTCAGTATCGTTAAATTAGCAAATAAACTAAGGCATAATCTAAATCATAAACATAATATTACATTTTTAAATTATAAACATAATTACATTGTGTTCTGCTCTCGTCCGTCGTCCGTCCGGCGGTTTATCCGTCTCCGTCTCTGTCCTTACAACGACGCGATCCCACATTCAGCTCCAGCATTCCGCTAGTTGAAATGCCTTCAGCCGCATCGCATGAATTGAGCATCGCATAAACGCAACAACAGTTAATGTACACACTATCCACATATAGCATTCTATACGTATATAAATCATGATATGCGGCCTGCCAACGGGTGGATCGATCCAGCACTGCTGTCGGGCGTTTGTGTTTGCGTAGGCGTTTTCCAGAATGGCAACGGAAGCGTAACCGGGAACCGTAGCCGTTACCTTAGCTGAAGGCGGAGGCGCAGGCGGCACCAGAGCCACGCCCCACATTCAATCGTTCTTGGTCTGACAGTAGAGCTCCTTGAGTGACTTGAGCTCCTCGATGAGCGCTTTGTTTTGGTTCTCTAGCACCGCCACGCGATTCTCCAGGCACTTGATGTACTCCTTCTTCTTGCGCCGGCACTCCCGCGCCGCCTCCCTGTTCTTTTGCAGCCGGATCTCGCGTTTGCGCGTCTGATCCTCCGCTATCCCGCTATTGTCTGCAAGATATAGGAGAAAAGGAGGCTTATTAGTTCACCACTCGATTGTGCACTCCGATTTCCCAAAGTCGAACTCTCTGTAACTCGAAAAGGATTCGGAATATCTCTAGTCGAACTCTGATAGCTGCTTGTTATTAAAATAGATTCATTAAGAATAGAAAAATAGGTAAGAGAAAAAACATGAAATATAAGAAGCTTTCGAATCGATCAAGCCAATTGGACAACAGGGCAATCTCTATCTTTCGTTATCGATAAATGCGGGAAGTTTTCTTTAACATTTGATTGGAATACTTGTTCGTGTAACATCGATTAAAGTTCGATTATTAAGAAAACACGATAATGATAAGTGCGATAATTTGATGTGAACACATAAAACATGCGATTAAAAATCGAGTAAGAGCGATAAGTATTACTGATTTACATAGATATTTATCGATTTATATTACTAATTATCGGGGTGCCTCAGAAATCACTAGGGATTTAAAATCACTTTAAAATGGTGTCTACAAGTATGCAATAAAATATTTGAATTACAAAATGAAGGGTTCATTTGTAACATAACATTAAGACACCTTTTCAAGTGATTTCTAAACACTAATATAACATTTGGCGTCTTCCTTATACGGCTAAATGGCTAATTACCAAAAATCGACTAGCTGTATTTAAGCTGTTCCTATACTGTTTGAATATTTAATTTATTTAGCGACTTATATTATCGGTTAAATGGCTAGAGAGTTCCGTATATAGCAATTCCTTTCGTTGTTTAATGGAAGGTTTAACAGTTTAAAAGAAGATAAAGATTTGAAAATGAAGCTGCGGACTCTTTTGAATCGTTTCCTGATATATCGGCGATATAACTTATGGCCTCATGACACGGGGCACAGGTTTTCACTAATTAGAGGCTTCATTAGAATCTTGAAAGAGACAACTATATGTGTTTTTTGATTCGGATTTTTTTCGTAGTGCGACTACGG
>JAEIIF010055755.1:0-23979 GCA_018874455.1 Drosophila trapezifrons
AAGATAGGTAGATGAATTTTTAAATCAGCTTTTCATCGAAAACAACCTCTCAATGTTTAATTTATAAATACAAATAAATTTAAAAGAATTTTTTGATCGGTTTTTCTTCGTAAAAAAGGTCTCAATATTTTATTTATAAATACTAAGATAGATAAATGAATATCTGAGTCGGTGTTCCTTCACAAAAATATCTCAATATTTAATCTATAAATACTAATGTATTTAAATACATTTTTAAACCGGTTTTTCTTTGAAAACAACCTCTCAATATCTAATTAACAAATACCAAGATAGATAAATACATTCCTAAATCGGTTTTTCTTCGAAGACAGCCTCTCAATATTTTGGAACACTCATTTTCCCAGTGCGTGTTCCAGTTTAACCCATTAGTCAGCGCGTCTGCCTGTCTGGCCGCCACTTGGACCGCCACTTAATAAATAGTTTGATGCATTACGCCGGCCCGCTTTGCTTGCATTCAATCAATAGCGCGCGACCCCGCAACCCAATACTCCTCACTCCCCCCTCGTTTGCCCCGGGTGCGTATGCTTTTCCGCAAAATGCTTTTAATTCAATTTTATTTCAATTTAATTGCCACATTGCCGTGCCGTGGAGCTGCCGGGTCTGTGGACTCGGCGGAGGAGATAGGCTGGCAGGCATATGGTTATGGGTTCGCCTATATGGAATGGAACCTGCCTATCTGCGTCGATCAGTTCGACAGGCAGAGCTTCCACTCTCGATATTATACAATATTTCTGCGCTACTGTATGCGGCTACAGACATATATAGCGGCGAGTGCATCTATATCCCGAGTGCGGTATCGCATCGATATGCAGCGGTTTTGTAATGGATTTCGATTTGTGCGTCTCAAGTTTTCTATGAATTTCCCATAAACAATTTTCAATTGAAATGCTCTCCGGCAATTGAACTACTTTCGTGAGATTTATGCCTTCTAAATTGGCTGCTTTTGCGCAAGTCAGACGAAGGCAGAGGCTGAAGCATCATCTTCGGCTTTATCCCAATCCAATTTAGCGGGAATAAATAAATAAATAAAGTGGGAAATGCCTGTCATAAGGCTCTTGATGATCCCGGCTTGTGCGTGCCGCTGCGTGCCTGCTTGTGACAGAAGGCGCGATTAATTGCTGTCACACAGGGCGTATGTGTGATATATTATATGCATAATTGAGCAGTGGATTGATGGCTGACTGGCTGGCTGACTGGCCTCCATTGATAAGCATTGAATGACATAAGTGAGACGGGCATAATTAATCTCCCAGTGACCTTCAGGTCCCTCCTCTCAGCCTCTACAGCCTCTGATTTCCCCATTAAAACATTGTCGTCGCCGTAAAAAGCAATCTCACACAATTTTCTCAATTTTCCTTTGCTTTTTCTCCCGCTTTCCCGTTACAGTAATCCCGGAGACCCACTGGCGGCGACATAAAGTCACTTTATCTGCTCGCAGCCATGGATTTTAGAAAGCATTTGGGTTTATTGACGCTCATCCTGGCCGCTGTCCTTGCGTTTTACGGGCGCCCAGCGGACGCCTGCATGTGCCTTCCCGCCCATCCGCAGCAGCATTTCTGCCAGGCGGACTACGGTAAGTAATATCATACATAGGGGGGAGAATCCCTCGGAGAATTCAATAAATAAATGCCAACGCTCTCCGACAGTTGTGCAGCTGCGAGTCCTCCGCAAATCAGACACCATCGAGCCGGGCAAGTCCACCTACAAAGTGCACATCAAGCGCACCTACAAGGTAAGCAGCTGACACTGTCACTTGGTACACAGAGGAAAATGAATCTCTTAAGGTTTATAATCATAAGAAATGGCATTTTAAGATTCAAACATTTATTTCCTGAGTGTACGGTTGAGGGATTTTAAATTGACTTTCTTCGAGTGCGAATGACAACTAATATCCCTGCTTTAGGCCACTCCCGAGGCCCGACGAATGCTGCGTGATGGACGCCTGACCACGCCCCGCGCGGACTCGATGTGCGGATTGAAATTGGACATCGGAAAGGTATATATCATAGCCGGAAGGATGCCGGGGCTGAATCAATGCCACTACTTCAAGGAGTACACCAAGATGACCATCACGGAGCGACATGGCTTCAGCAGCGGCTACGCCAAGGGTTGCAGTTGCACGGTGAGTAACATGCAGAATTTCCATTCAAATTCCCTTCTAAATTCGATATTCTTTGCCGCCAGGTTAATCCCTGCTTCAGGGACCAGTGCCTGAAGGTGCCCAGCTATGCGGACGGGTGCAAGTGGTCGCCGTTCGCCAAGTGCGAGACCGACTACAGCGCCTGCATGCCCCACAGGGTCAATACGAAAGACGGCGTCATTTCCCGCTGCCGCTGGCGACGCACGCAGCTCTACAGAAAGTGTATGAGCAACCCGTAAGGAAAGCCGGGAACTCCCCCTAAGTCCGCTCCCTTGTTACGCCATCCCGCTTTTCTCTGTCCAGAGCTTTAATACGTACGTTATGCCTAATGTGTTATTTATTAATTGATGCTTTCGAACATGTAACCGGCTCCGAGCAGCTACTTAATTAGTGTCTAGCTTTTAATGTCTCACTTACCAAATCGCGTGGATTGGGGAAGAACGTCTGTTCGATCAGCGGGAAGCCGTCGCGTCCCAGGCGCCGCTGCAGCTGCAACAAGTGCGAGAACACCCAGGGTTTGTCCTACGAAAATACAAAAAAATATTAAAATAAAATACGGGATAAACCCTTGACACATTTATAATCCCCCAAAACCTCACCTGGAACTGGTAGATCGAGTGCAGCGAGTTGATGCTGGGCACTCCGCCGTACTTCAGGCCCAGGATCGTGGAGCGAAAGTCGCTGGATCCGTCACGCGGCGGCTGGCGAATCAACACAAAGTCCGGCCGGAAGGAGCGCGCCACCTGGTTTTTCGTGTGATATTCCAAACGAAATTTTAAGGGATTAATAAACAGAGAAACTTACTTATGTTAGATTGTAGAATGCTAAACGCTTGAAATTCGTTTATTTTTTATTGTAATTTTTTTTTAAATGATAAATACATAAATACAATAAATGAACTAAAAGATTTGTAAGTCAGGGGATTTTCTTTGGGTGACCAAAAGTATTTTTTAATATTTATTATTGTACTGTATTGAAGAAATATATAAGTAAAATCTAGGCAAAGTTAATTTGGTGATAGGATGAACTGGCGCCACCTGGTGCAAGTTGAATGCACAAACTACTTTTTTAGAATTTTCTGCAGCATACTTTTAGGCACTGCATACAAGTTATTTCCAAAATATTTTGTTTTTCATAAAATACTTGTACAATTTAATGATTAAAAATATATTAAAAAGGCTATCTTAAAATACCTTATTGTTTTTAAAGGGTTTATAGGATAAAAGGTAATAAAGTGAAGTATTGAATGGAAAATTAAATGCTTAAAGTTCTCAGACAAATAAAAACAAAACGGATAATATATTTGGCTTAAGGGATTATTTATTTCTTATGTAAATAAGCTCTCATTTCCTACATGCCCATAAGTAAAAGCTTTTTAGAACTGCTATATATTTTTACTGCCTAAATAAAATGTTTATTGAAACCTTAAAGCGTTAAGTTCGCATTTAAATTTCCCTTGAACCGCATTTAAATTTGCTACATATTTATTATATTTAAAAACTCTTCACCCGTAATCCGGCTGGCGTCTAATTTCCTGGCGGAGGACACAAGTGTGTCGCAGTTTGGCTGCGTATTTTTGCAGAGCTACAAGTGTCCTTTATGGCGACTGACACACGCAATGGCAATGGCAGCATCGTAAAGTCAAACAAAACGACTTGAAATAAACAAGTGGAAGTGGAGCGCCAGAGTGTCGAGCTTAGAGCTACGCAAATAAGGAGAAATGGGAAAATGGAATACGGACAAAGGCTGCTGATAGACTGGGCCAGTGGCCTAAGTGTTCCTTGGGCGGTGGATTAAGCACGCCCAGCCCATCCTCCACCTCAATGCCTCTATTACTCTGCAGAGTGCAGGCGGACAATAAAAGCCCCGGGCAGATAGTTCGCATCCACAACTACTGGACACTGCCATTGCACTAATTAAGCGCAAACAACCCAGGTGGGCGCACTGTGAAAAAACTATTATTCATAAAAAATGGATGGCTTCTAATTAAGACATTACATGTTGGCCGTAAAAAGCATCATTTAGGGACTCAAATCAGGTAAAACGTTTGCCTAACAGAATGCTGTTTATGTATTACTCTGATATTAAAGGAAAATATTTACTTGGCTAACCTTATACAGTTAAATATTATAACAAAACATTCTGGTAAATAAATATTCTCCTAACTTCAAATAAATTCCTAAAATACTTTAGAATTTCCTTAAAATAAGTATATCCTCTACAGATATTATAAAGAATATTATTCCCAGTGCTGGACTCACCCGAGTGCCGCTGCGATAGGCAGCCATGGTGACAACCGGTCCGGTGTCGGCGCTGGAGACCACCGTGATGTCCTGCCAAGGGAGACCGTAATTAGCCCGATTGCCGGATGAGGATGGCGAAAGAGTATACTCACCCTGAACTCGGCCTGCTCCACACGGATGTCGAAGTCACCGTGCAGTCGCCTGCCGCGGAAGTACTTGGACCAGTCCGTGTTCTGGTCATCGAGGACCAGCAGCGTAAAGTACTTGTCCTTGTTGAAGGTCGGAGCCCGCTGTGTGGCGCTCTGGACCGCAGCTCCTGTTTTATTATTTGTGTGGGGAAAGATGTCATTCGAGACCATGTCCAGAAACCATTAGTTAATCCCTACACTCAGAAGAAAACCCTTTTAAACTATTAGTTTTTGGTTTTTATAAAGTTTTTCAAGTATCTTCGAAGATTGGTAAGGTTTATATCGCTGTTATTGAGTGAAAGTAGTCTTGAAAAATGTTCTAACTAGTATTTAAATATTTTCTATTACAGAATTTATTAATTAAGTAAGCACAAGATGTTTAAATCTCAACAATAAATATTTATTATCTGCGGAACAAGTAAAGCATTTAGGGGTTAAGTTCTAGTCTACTTTAGTGGCAAAAGGGAGTGAATATTATGAAGAAAATGCATTTAACTCCCCTAAAATACATGACTTGGAATGAAGTTTCTGCTTGTATGACTCGTATATATTTGTTCTGAGTGTAGGTGATTCCCCTCCATTCATTTCGTACCCAATATGGAGGCGCCCTGATCCCGGGCAGCGCCGGTCAAGCTCTGCACCCGCTGCAGCAGGGACTCGCGCGACTTGGCCGGACTGGTTGGGGCACTGACTCCTCGCGGCGGAGCAGGGGCGGCCGTGGTCGGGGCCTTGCCGGCCCCGAAGCTCAGCGAGAGTTCCGGAGCGGCTCCCGAGGGCTGGCCCGGTGCCGGAGGCGGTGGCATGTTCGGCGGACCACCGCTGGTCGCTGGCGGCTTCGTCGGCTGATCCTGGATGGGACGAGCCGCCGGCGGAAGGCTGTTGGGATCGACATCGTCTACCTCGGAAGACAAGTCTCCCGAGCTGAATCTGTTAGTAGCCGGGTGGAGTGTATGGTGTGTGTGGTGTGTGGAGTGTGTTCATGGTGTGGGGTTCAGTTCCCGGACAAGAAAGGTCACAGTGTGCAGTGCAGGAGGGTGAGATAAACAAATGGAGGGCGAGACAGAGATCCGCCGGAGAAATAGATAGAGAGAAGGGCGAGAGAATAGACGAACATATGAAATTTCAAATTAGTCTCTTCGTCAACTGGGCCCCCTCTCCCCCCAGAGAGAGAGAGAGGAAGGCACTTCCTTTTTAAGGTCTTTACCTTCTCTTCAGGAAATTAACATTGGAAGTGAAGCTCGATTTGAACGACGAGAAATTCAGGGTGCTGCTCTTTGGCTCCTTTTGAAGAAACATTAAACAGAAACACAGGGTTGAGTTTGAGTTTGGTTATCGATTAGAGAGAGGCTAGAGTGTGCTTTCAATTTTGGGCATTCGCTGGGTAAGTACCAGAATTCACAGTGCAGAGACATTAAGGCATACATATATTTAAGTTAAAGCTTCGCATAAACATAAAATAAGGCATTCTCTGTAGATACATATGTATGTTTGCTGTCTTTCTAACCCAATTCCCGTCACCAGCATCTCGTTAATGGGATTCTGTGCTGTGGTTAGCCATTTTCACCTAAGGGCAAAGTTCTCCCTTTGATCCTGCAAAACTTTCTCTCTAATTGAGTTAACAGCGCCTGGCCCTCGGGGCGTATGCGCAATGTGGTCACTTCGAATGTGCATTTTCACAGTGAAAGATGGTAAAAATCGTAAAAAACATTACCGACTGTCGGGAAGGTAATGTAGCGAAGTGGGTGGAAAACTCATTTCAAATTTCATATGTCCAGCTGGTTTAATGATTAGTAAATTTGCATTTAACGTTGATTCGATTCCCCAGTTAAGGTTTTACTTACAAAACTGCCGGAGGACAGTTCAATTAACTCAGTAGACCCTGAGATGGACAGAGTTGCATTTTGCGGATAGGAAAATGTCGTGAGGTTGTGTGTGAAGTCGAGCGGACGGAGCGAGAGTCGAGAGTTAAGTGAAAACTAAAGTTCCATTAAAGAATTGCAATTAAGGTGGCTTAAACTGAAACTTTAATTAAAATAAGCATCACGAACGGAACATAAAAATCAACGGCATGAGGATAAAAGTGTGCGGATGGCAACAGGTGTACGCGCCAAGGACACTAAAGGACAATGGCCAGTCGATGGGGTTTTGTAAAAGCTGTCAAGGGTGAGCAGATGCACTGGGGAAAAGCTGAGGGAATTTTGAGGCTCATACTTGGTTGAATCAGATAAAAGAGTTTCTAAAAAACTCGAGATTTATGTGAACTATTTTGCTTAATATTCTTTCATTTATTTAATTTATATTATTATACATTTGCTTAAAGAAAATATACATTTTTCTCTTGGAATCTTTGCTAAATTAAAAAAAAATTGCATTACAAAAATATCTTATAAGTTCTGCACTTCTTGTGTTGTTTTACTTATATTTCTTAAAGAAAATTTACATTTTTCTCCTGAAATCTTGGCCAAATTTAACTGAAATTGTGCAAGAAAAAATATTCTTTAAATTCTGCATTTCTTGTGGTGTTTGGTGGCTTTCTGGAGTGCCCCTTTTATGTGTCCAAGAGCCTTTTGTGTGACACAAAACGCCAGAAATCAATTGGCAAAGATTGGGCAGTGGCCTTCGAGGGGAGCTCGGTGCTCGGGCCATGTCAACAGTGTCAAACACTTGTGGCCAAAACGGCGTTGTGCGTTCTGTATTTATTGTCGTGGCCCGCAGGCCTCTGCCACTTGAAACTTTTCAGTCTCCCCAACCCCCTTTATATAGTATTATTATGACGGTTCGGTTTGGATCCAAGCTCACGCACACAAAACCCACCGCCTGCGGTGCAATTTGTGCTTATGCGAAAAGGTTCGTGAGCCGAAAGTGGGAAAAACAAAAGATGGAAAACTGAAAGGCAAGGAAAATGAAAGCGAAGCCAGGCGACGGCCTAATATATAGTATTTATGATGTGATGTGTGTGGCATATGTATTTAGAGTGATATAAATGGGTGCCAGAGCCAAGCTGAGGTGAGTGATGGAGCCCAGATCTCCCGGGAACAGTCTTACCGGTGGCGGGGCGCAGATTCGCCCACACCCAGCTGTTGCGATGGCGCTAATATTGACAGAGGTCGACAATTAAGTCGAGCAGTGGGCCGCCGTTTCGCTTGGGGTCTCCGTCTCCTGTGGTCCTACACAGAATCGAGGTCTATTCGGTGGCGATTTAAATCTGGAACAAACGATAAGAGGATTATGTTCAGTCAACAAATAAATCAGCAAGAAACCCTTTTTTATTTTGTATAAGGAACAGGAAATGAAATTAAGTCAAAAAGGTCTCTTTGAAGATGATAAACTGCTTTAGAATTTCTTAAAATATTACTATTTGAAGTTGTCTTTGCAAGTAAGTAGGATCTGACATGGAAAAGAGATTTTACTTTCTCTGAGGATCCAAATATTATAATTTATAATTAAAGCAGTTTGTACAGAATAGCATCAAATCCTAATTTATAACAGATACCACATGTTTAGTATTAATCTTCTTCTTTGCATTTTGAGTATTAATCTACTTCTTCGCATCTTTAGTATTAATCTTCTTCTTCACATGCGCTAACGCCTTCCCGATCTCTAGAATACTACGCTTTCTTCCGTATCTTAAAAACGGTAACACTCAAAAAAAGACTCGAAGAACGAACTGGATCGAAATAAGAAGGAAACCGCAACAACTATCATTATTTGAACTGGGCTTGGAAGAATATAAATTTTAAGCTGCTTATCAAGGCAACAAAAGCAAATAAATAGCCTCAAATACAATGCGAAATCATTATTTTTAATTAATTTGCAAGGGTCCTTGCTACGCCATTCAATTAAAATACATTATTCCTGAAAATATCCCTTTTTCCCTGTAGCAAACTTTAAGTAGCAAACCCTTTTATTCAGCTCGCTTCTGTTCTGTAACTTTTGGGCAAAAATAAAAAGAAAGGAAGACTGAAAGCAAATCAACTGAGACAGCCATCAGGCAGAGGATGTCCAGCCAAGTGGACGAGTGGATGGATGAATGACTGAGCGACTGAATGACTGAATGAAAGGACAGTGGACTGACTGGCATCCCTAGGGAAGGCACAGGAGCTGGTTGTCGCCTTTTGTGGCTGCCAAACATTGTTTTTGGTTCATTGCACTGGCAGTGGCCGCTAACTAGGACAAAGCATACAAACACGGATACGGACACGGGCACGAACACATCCCCAGGCTCGGGGAAACAAATCTCGAACGCTCGCCACAAAATGTTGCATGTAAATAGCCGGCGTCCCTGGCACTGTGTAAATAACACCTAAACAAATCAGCAGGCTCAACCTTTTTCTGTCCGTTCTGTTCTTTTTTCTTTTATTTTATTTTTTTGTGGTCCCAGCTAAGTGCGGGAAAATTGCGTTAATGGGTCCCCGAGGGCCACGAGGCATACGAAATGCTGATTCACTTATCATAACTAAAATATTCAAGGCAGCCGCTGGGTTGTGCAACCTGGCCTACCGTAGCCTACTTTCGTGCAGCGCCCGAGTCGCGTGCTCGTCCTGGCTCCTCCTGGTCTCCTAGTTGGGTGAGATGCACATAAATTGAAGTTCATTACAAAGTCGAAACTATTAAAATTCGGCTATCAAAATCGGTGGCCCAAATCCTTACAAGCTCATGACATAAGCGCTCGTAATGAGTTATTGTGGCTAAGCTAAGCATATTACGTATACGCAGAGGACGCCGCGGTGTCTGCGACGCCCACACACACTCACACAGCTGAGTCTGGAGGCGGTTTTGGTCTCTCGAGAGGATTTCCTGCCCCGCTCTCTCACTTTGTGTGAGAGCTGCACTTGCCTGACATTTGGCATTTTCCTCTTCGCTCGCCCGAAATGTCAGAGTTCAGCGACAAAGTGAACAGTCGAAGGAAATGAAATGCTAACTCGCAGGCCGACTGACAAGTCTAACCGGAGCTGCTAGTAATCGATTTTAATATTGATGGCCTCGATTGTTTGTTTTGCCTACCAAAATAGCAAGAATAAACTCCATTGGCGGGGCCCCACCAACCTTAAGCCTTATTAAATTATCCTCCTGTTTGAGCCTTGTTAGTTGCCAAATTAAGTTGGGCAGGCCCCATCAAATTTTCGGCTTTTCTTGCATAATTTATAAGCGTCTAGCTTGGGGTTACAGGGGATGCTGTAAGAAAGTACAGAGAAAACTGTATCAAAGAACTTGTCATTAAAAAACCACAATTAACTTTATATTTTAATCAAATATAAAAACTAGATTTAATATTGATTTCTTTCCATAATGGCCTTATGATACTGTATTAAAAACTTCATTAATTAGAGTTTTCATTAGAATCTTGACAGCAACCATAGGATTTTACGTAAGTGCGAGCAAGACGACTATAGGGCACTTTCAATGAGAGATTAATGCATTAATGGCTCATTAATTGACAAACCCGATAGGTCTATCGAAAAAATACTAGGCAAAATTATACTTATTTCTCATTAGACAAAACGGTCTCACAAAAGACTTAGAAGCCAATTAGTGCCAAAAGTTCAACTTAAGGTTCACCTTATATAATGGACTCGAATGGTTCCATATAAATTCGTTCCCTCGCACACTTTTTATTTAAACCTCTTTTATTTCCTCGGTAAAAGCAGATTTCGACATTTTTCCTTCTTTTGTTTACCTTTGTGACCGTAGCCGCATTTCGAAAAAAATCCGAACCAAAAATCACATATAGTTGTCTCTATAGTTGTCTCTATAGACAGAGCCATAATTGCTTTCCTTTACCGAGTGTGCCCTGTACTTTCTGGGTTTGTCAGTGAAACTGATTTGCAGAATATTTTCATACACCAGCCTCGGCCTGCTCGGCGTGTGTGTGAAAACTTTTTGAATTAATAATCACAGTAACGTGTTGAGGGTCTCGGCAGTCAGTTCCCCTTTTTCTCGCGCTGGTCTCGAATTCCTCCCGACTGCCTTTTTCCCCGTTTTTCTGTGAGCCCGCAACTTTTTGGCCAGCACAAATCTGTGCCGGAAAAAGTTTATAGCCCGGCTTAACCCCTGCCTCGTGGGTGGTTTTGGGTTCGTTCTCGGGTTCCCCGGTTCAACTCGCTCCGCACCACAATCCATCAACGTCAGCGGCAAATTAAAGTTCCTTTTTTATGGCAGCTTAAGCAGTTGCAACTTGCAACTGCAGACTGTCAACTGGTTATATAAACTGCACTGCGAGAGAGGGTTAAGAAAGCGGAGGAAACTCCAGCACCTGCAGCCACATTTAACCCATTTTCCAGCGGCATTTCCTTTCGAGACGGCTTTGTGCTGACATGTGCGTTGGCTCGTCATAAAACAGGGCTTAATGTCTTTTCGATGGTAATTAAAAATGCCAACCATTCGAGTCTAAATTGTGGCAGTGCCTCACGCAAATGTGACAGAGTGTTGCAGGTTTTTTTGATCGGGGTCAACGACTCCTGCCATAAAATTGTCATACCTATATTTTGGCTTAAGGGGTAAGAATAAGACAGTAAGACGTTCAGAAGAATGCTTCAAGGCATACAAAAAAGGTCAGTAAAAAGACTTCTGGCTTGTAAGAGATAGCTTTCTGGACTAAAGTATGAGCTTTTTTTTAGGAAATGGAAGGAAATACTTTGTTTTTATAATTTGTATATCATAATCGATATTATCGCATTTTATTTGAACAAGTAATGATATTATTTGAGGAGTTCTCATTACTTTAGCGAGGTATTATTGATTGTCTTTGTTGTTTTTTCAACTAAGAAAAGAAAAAAGGTTATTTTAAGTATTCCCTTATTAAAGGTATTTATTTTAACTTGTTTTTAATTCATTTAAGGGACGGTAGCTGAGTTTGCTTTTTCTGAAAAATATAATCTTCAGTTAAATAAGCACAAATATCTTGCTTTGCAGTTACTTAACACCTTTTTATTATAATTAATAAAAGGTAACAACTGCAACTTTATATTTTCTGAAATAACGCCTTAAATTGTGTGATTCTTTTTCAATTTCTTTTGCTGAAAAACCGAAACTCTCCAGTTTATGTAATATATTTTTTTTTAATAAGAACCAACTGCTATCTTCGGCCAAAGAAAAACAAAACCAAAGCCGCAGTGGAAACAATTTTCCGCTGCATAGTTCTAGGCGGTCGGCGGTAAATAGTTTCGCCACGACTTTGCTGTGTGCATCTAGGATTCTTAATTAATTTTTGCCAACCAATTAGCAGTATCAAAACCGCCACTCAGAACTGTTTGCCGACCGACCGCCCGTCGTCAGTGGGTTTGTGGGTTAGCAGGTTGCCCTGGAACCTAGGACTAGCAACCTGCCACCCCTGGAACCGTCCCATCCCCTCTTGAGAACGCTTTAATCGCCAGCTAAGTCGCGCTCTTTGTTTTACTTGTAATTCAATAAAGCGATGGAGGAGGTTCTCTATCCTCGGGGTCTCTGTTCGGTTCGCTTTGGTTCAGTTTTGTTGTTACGGCGTCTGTCTGCGGCGCTTATCACGTACCAACACACACAAGCACACACACACACCCGCACACACACTGGCAAATACACACAGACACTCACACACACACCGACTAGCTGATACAGAAATTCTTATATATTTTTTTCTTCCTTTTAGCCGTGTTTCGATTTTTTTTTTTCGTTTACCTAGAAAGCGAGGTATCCTTTGGAATTATCCTGCAAAAGCGCTCTTAAATCCCTGTAAGCGATGCCTTTCGTTGACCAAAAAAGTGAACACAAAATTGCAGTTTAGATAATTTTGAGATTTTAACTGTGCGAATCGAATGGAGCTGGATTTTGATTTTTGGCTGAACTATCAACGACGGTGATGAAATTTTCACTGAGCGAGTTGGCTTTTCAGCCAAGAGTTTCCCACCAAAAGGAATGCGAGTGCAAAGGCATGTGAGTGGGGACAGAGAGAGCCAGAGAGAGAGTCAAGTTGGAGAGAAAGAGATTCTGAGAGAGAGAAGGCAAATAAGTAAAGTGTTTATAGGGTTAAATACTGAATAAAGTGAGGGAATTTATCAATGAAAGTCTTGATATATTTATGTAGTTAAGTTCTCTAAGGAAGCTGACTTTGTTTTTTAAGTTTTCATTGATAAATTGTAGGAAATGTTTGAAATGTACCGTTATTTCTGTGAGGCTTTCCAACACTGGCTGCTCTCTCTAAACGGTTGACACCCCTAAAAAGCTACTGCGCATGCGTGGGCTCAAAAAAACCTGCGGGCGTATCGATTCATTGAAGTCTGCGTTACGCTACAAATACCAACAACCACCGCCACGCATGCACTGAGAGAAATTACTGTGCTTATGGCCAAGATAACAGTGTAAATTGTAAATTTATGAAGTATTTATTTAGCTTTTTTAACAAATTATTATGTGGTAAAAGTATAATAAACTTTAGTCCATATAAAATGTGTTATACAAAGGTTTTGCCTTCTTTAAAAAAGCATATTTTATTTTTTTTTATTCTACATGATTATAAATTAATATATTTGGACTACTTTTTCCTCTGTGTACCCTCTTACATAGGTTTATTTTTATCAGCATGCGTGTCGAGGTGATCAAAATAGCCAGAGAGCAACTAGGCCAAAAACCCGGAGAGCCCTTCCTTGGGCGCCAAAGCCCTGGCTTAAACTTCTTTTTCCAACGATATGGCAGCTCTTTCGTTTCCGAAACAAGCCAGCAAAGCGTAAAAGGCCAAAACAAACGAAGATGTGGCCAAAAGGGGCAGCAAGAAGACACAGAGAGAGAGAGAGAAAAAAAGCAAAACAAGCCCACCAAAGCTTGGCTTAGAGCAGTTACCGTCTCTGCGATTCAGTTGCCAACAAACTCTCGAGCCGTCAACGTGTCCAGCGGAAAGTCAAGAGCCAAATACCATTTGGACTTTGTGTTTTACGCGTTTCAAAAGCCAGAATTTCAGTGCGGAGTGCAGGTAGCTGAGTAATAGCAAACAAAAGCAACTTTTCCAAACACACAAAACACATTAGACAAACGCTCCGAACCACAATAAGTAAACAATAAGCTGTTGCGTAAAACTTGTTTTCACGTGTTGCTCACACGTCGCTCTGCAAAGAGCACAAAATTCATAAACTTTCGGAGCAGCAAAGTGTACGAAAAACCAAATAAATAAATAACTTTTAATAATACAAAATTGGCCTTTGATTGTGGCCAACTTCATGCAAAACAAGTCAACTAAGTGTGTTTCTAGTTAATGTCCAAAATTTGTATTAGTTTAGTGGCTGGAATTTGCGCGAATCTGCGAGCAATGTTCAGTTTTTCTCGCTTCTCTTTGGGTTACTCTCTTTGTTTGAGTTTTTTCTCTCTTAGTTGCAGCAGCTCTCGGTAGCCAAGTTGCTTTTTTTATTAACTAATAAAAATGACTAACTTTTTTGCTGAAAGCTTTGGCACGACTGGAATATTGCACACAGCTGCTCGGCTGCATGTAAAATCATTTAATTTATGAATGGGAATAGAAAAGGGTAATTGCACATCAAGAAATGCTAGAAAAATATATTAAAAGTATTTATTGATATTTAAAAAATATAAAATACTTTATTCTTTTCAATTTTCATAGTTAATAAGCTTTTATGGCATAGTTTCAGTACCCATAAATCGTTTTTTTATGTGTGTTCTCGTTTTGAAGTGCGTATGTAGGCGTGCCAGGTATTTCCGCTTGGGTTTGCTGCTAGAAAAGCGAAATAAATCAAATATGTGGGCCGTAAATAACTTCTGTCCAGCATAAATTAAACACAAACTCTATTAACTTTTAACTGCACATGTTCAGCATTGATTTTAATCTCAGCTTAAATAATTCCTTAGCCTGGAAAAAATACAGTTCAGCATTGATTTTAATCCAAAGCGAAATAATTCGCAGTCGGGGATAACAAATGCCACCTTTCAATGTTGATTAGCTTCGGACTTTTAGCTCTAATGTCGCATTTCGAGCAAATGACGTAAGTGTGGCTCTATTTTTTGTTGTGCTTTTTTGTCCGGCAAAACAGATTTATATATATATATATACGAGTATTTTTCAAGCAAACTCGTTTGCGGCATTCCGACTCATTGTTTCATTTGAAGCGATTTGCGAAACCCTTTTTTCCGACTAAGCCCGCGGCGCCTGCGTCTTGATTTCGGAGTTTATTGGACGCGGTTCAATCGGGTCGGGGTCGCGTCGAAAACGAAATCACAGTACGTGAGAATCGGATGCGTTGGCCCAGATCGGAGGTTAATCAGATAAAAAAGGGGGATATTAAGAGATTAGAAAACTTGTGTCACGTTTGCGTACTTCAAAATTCCTAGAAAGTTATGGCCGTCGAAATCTCGAGATCATCTCGAAATGGCTTAGAAAAATGCAGCTGCTGCGATGAAAACCAAGCGATAAATAAGTTGGAGAAGCTCAGTCAGTGTTCTCTGTAGTTTGAGTCACTCAGATGGATGAGTAACTTGGCAGGAATGAAAAATAAATATACTATTGACTTGACAGCTGCGTGAGCTGCATGAAGTGGGCCTTAATCAGGGGCCAGACAATTGCTCAATTGGCTGATAAGTGTGTAAATGGGTAATTGCAGCTGCCCAAAAGGATACGGCCCGAACGAAAGACTTAGGAAGCGAACGCGATGACGAAAGGCCAGAGCCCGGAAAGCCAGGGAACATGGCTGCTGCCCCTGCTCCTCCTGCTAGTTGCCGGACAGGTAAGTGAAAGATAATTAGGACATTTCACTTTTCATTTGCATACAATAATGTTCTCTGCGGCCATAAAAACGAGGTTAACTGCCCGACGGCCCTACTTACTACTCGCCTCTATTTCCCTGGCGTCTCGGGTCGCCGCTGTGCATTTTCCACGGCAATTTTCCAGGGCAGACAAATTAATGAACTCCGCATCGACTGCAGCTGGGGCCCAGTTGTTTATCAATAGCAATAACTCAGCGGGCTTAGTGCCCCCTGCCTCCTCTGGGTCTTACTCTGAATGTGCCACTGACCGATATCTTAACTTTTACCCAACTTCGACTGCGACTCTGGGCCCCCCCTAGAAATTGGTCCATTGTTCGTGAGCGCTTCAGGAATGCCTTTGCTATTGGGCTTTCGGTTTTTTAGGTTTAGTTCTGATTTGGCTTGGTTCGATTTCAGTTTTCCTCTATGAAATGGCACAAATCGATCATGGTGAGAGTTTCTAGGGCTTGGCTTCGTTTGAAATTGGTTCAAGTCGATCCCAGGGGGTTTTTCATGCGGTTTTCACTGGAAGAGTTTTACTATTGGGTGTACACAATTAATAACATTTATTCTGGTTAGGTTTTTTAATATATTCCCTATTACATATATTAAATATAGATTTTTAAGTTTAAACCTCTCCCAGAAAGCCTCTCAAAAACTGACTGCTTGAACCGCTGACCATTTGACTTCCTCGATCTGTGGTTGGACATTTATACTCTTTTTTGAATGTCCCGCCCTTGTGGAGCGCCCACTCCAGGCGCGGACCTGATAACGGGTATGTTGAACTATCCGTCGAAGTCAGCGGCCGACGGAGAATGACATCATGAGATGCCGGGGCTTTATGGGCGTGGGCGTTGAAATTTGCTCTTTGGGCTTGGCAAACATGGCTTAAAAAAACACAAAAAAAAAGGAAAAAAAGAGAATCTCAAGTACAGAAAAAAACGCAGACAGGCGGCCAAGTTAGTTGGCTTTTGGTTAATGCAAAACTCACAAAACCTTGAAGCGTACGTAAAAGCAACGGCAAACAAAACGCAGTCAGTCTCTCGGTTAATTATCATCCCGAGTCGGAGATAATGATGATAATGATGATGATATAAGTCTGGCCAAAAGGCAGACGAAAATACATGTGTAAGCTGTTGTTTATGCGAAAGTAAATCTCTTGGGATGTGTGCGTGTTAAGTGTGTGTAAAATTGAAACTTACTAAAGTTGCTTACGGTACTCTGCCAGCCCGCTTTTCACACTCATTAAACAATAAATGAACTAGCGCCTTTTTTGCTGGGCTTTCAGTTACCCCAAAAAGGTTGTTAACACTCAGGCAAAGCCCAGAAGCCCAAGCTTTGCATTCGATTAATATTCAGGGAGAGATACAATCGAAAAATGCGAGGTCTTACTCGGTTTTTGCTGTTTAAATGAAGGCAAATATTTTTATTATGCTCAATTTTCAGAGAGACATTTCTAGTTGCTTAAGAAACCAAAAAATTCCCTCATTTAATGGTATTTTTTGCACTTTAAAACCCTCTCTTCACACTCATTAATCAATTTACAAACTTTAGCCCTATTCGGTGGGTTTTTAGCTAACCAAAAGTTGGTTAACACCAAGCCCAGAAGCGAATCTTGTCATTCGATTAATATTCCCGCCGTACACTCCATTTGACATAGAGATGCCCAAAATAACCCGACGGTTAATCGACTTGACGCCTCCTCTTCGCTTTTAAATATTGACTTGCACATTAGCGAGTGCGTGTAGTTGTTATTTTTTGCTGTTTGTTATTGTCATTGCCATGTTTTTGTTGTTACGGGCCATTAAAATCAGTTTCAATGTCACCGCATACCAACAGCAGAAATGTACAGAGAGAAACACGCTGAAAGCGAACGAAATATGCTAATTCTCGAAGCCAACCGATTCGATATGAATATATGGCAATCCATACATATATCTGTTTATAATGAGCGAGCCATGTCGTCATGGCTTTGCCTGTGGCCCGGCCAGCAGCCACCATATACGACAATGCGAACAACCCACCAACAATGCTATTTACGAAGCTAAAAAAATAAACAAAAAATATACAAAATAAGGAAAATAAAAGCGAGAAACGAACAAGAATCTGGCTTATAGTATTTGGCCCAAGAATGACGACCACAGGTAGCTTGTGTTGCGGTCGAAAGCTGTGAGGATTAACCCGAGCTTCGAGCTAAGTGCTCCGAATTTTGAGAGTCAAGAAGCCAGACATACTCAGGCAGATTGAGGAAATCTGATCCTTGACATTTTATAAAAACACAGCTGGAAAAATACTAAGGCTAAAAGGTGAAAGAACATAAAATAAATTATGTTAAACGAGGAAAAAGACAATTTCTATAAATTTATCACCGAAAGTTGTTTGAAAAATATAATATTTCACTAATTTAGTGGATATATAATTTATATTTACTTAAGGCTTCTTATGTTATATTTACTCTGTATCTTCCATTCATCTTTAAATCGTTTTCAGTTAACTAAGTAGAACTCTAGACATAATTGATGATCGGAAATATTTGCTCTAGAAATAACAAACACAAAACAGTTTGAAGCACTCGAAAGAAACTCTGGCCTGGAGCAGAGAAACTTGAGCTACCCACTTGCTCTATAGTCTTCCCCTGCGAGGGTATCAAAATAAACCGCAAAGCCATTCTTGACTGACAAGCACGTGCTCCATCACGACCGCTGCCAAAAGCCAATTGAAGTGGCCCACACTGGTCTTGAGCCCCTTGCCCCGGGTACTTCCCTTTCCCAGCTTGCTGTACTATCATAAAACCCATGGAATGCGTATGAATATCTACTCAAAAATATGATTCATTGTTTACTCTGACTTAGTCGCGTATATTTTTCTTAGAACCTGAGATGAGCCACCGGGCAGCAGCATAGTTACTACCGATTCTATGCCAGAGAGGTCTTGAGCTGCCAAACAAAAGACTTAGACAACGAACTCGTTGATTGTCTTGGCCATTTCATTGAAATTCTTCCTCCAAGTTCTCGTTTATGATTCCGTATTTAGTTATTGTTACCTCGTTTACGAGTCGCAGTGCTAACGGTTCTGCGTCAGATACAGTTGGTCGGGTTGGCTTTATCAAAAAGAGCCGGGATTTATTTTTTGTTTGCCGCCTGATAACCGCAGAATGCCAGAATGCATATCGTTCTTAAGCCGGGCTACGAGGCTATTATGCTCTAATTAACAGAAAATATGAGCAGCCCGAGGATGCTGGCATGGTGACCACAAACGCAATGACCGGCTGCAGTGTCTGGTCGGGACCTGCAGAGAGGAAAATATTGAGTTAATTGGGGGGATTTGATTATTAAAAGAAAGCCAGTACGTAAAATAATAAATTTATGTTAAAATTATAATGTTTAAAATTCGGAGAACAACAACTTGATCTTTAAATAAATTTATATATACAATTACATATTAATTAAGATCAAAATAAACCTTTCTTCTATTAAATAAACTTTTTAAATTCAATATTAATATGATTAAAGTTAAAAAAAATTCGTAAGTTTACACTTATAATCCCGCTTAGGCTTGACTCTTTTACTATAATTTTTTTTATGTGTGTGGCATCGGGCTGTCTATAAACTGGCAGTTGAAGACTGGCAACTGGCAACTAAAGACTGGCGACCGGGGCAATTAGAAGAGCAACCAGTTTGGTCACTGCACGCAACGCCAGATCGCCAGCACTGGGTTAGTAGTATCTCCCGTCTGGTGGATGATGTCTGGACAGGAAGCCGCTGCCATTGCCGTTCTCGTTGGCCGAATGGATGGCCATTAGATCGAGTGTGCGCAGTTAGATTCCACAGCTCCTCTCCAGGCTATAACTCTCGAGGAGGCGCTGGGAGCATTGAAAATGGCCAACAAAAATAGCATGTTTATGTCAACACCGAAACATTTTGGCCAAGCAAAGGTGTGTGCTGTGGCAGTGCTGGCGCCTGGAAATTAATTTCGAAAGATGTGTCCTTATGGGTAGAGGGTGGAAAAATGTATAAATAATTTTTGTTACATTTTTCCTTGATATTTTTAATAGAATTAAGTACAAGCTAACAATTTTCAATTATATTGTAAAGTCCCAGACTTTTATTTTCATATAATATCGTTGGATTGATTTTATTTCTAATGACTTAGTTTTTTCGCCATCTTTACACGTGGTGATCGTACACATTCGCCAAACCAAGTGGCCGTATCCTTAATCTTTAAAATCTAGCTTAAATCTATCGGTTAATATGCGATAGACCGCTTATCGATCATTTTATATAAAAATGGTCACACTAAGGCGCGCAATATAAATTGAGGTTTTTACAATATACAAATGTTTAAAAGATGGAAATTGATGAAAAATACTCTGTAATTATTATAGATTTATAATCATCAAGATACGACCATAAATATATTTCTTTTCCGTATTAACCTTTATAGATCTTTCAAACATTTTTCCCACATATAGCTGCCATCACTGCAGGTTTAGAAACTAGTCCGATGAGATCAAATCCAATCCGCTTGGCATATCCGAGCCACTGAGTTGGCGCAATTTAACGCCGCGCTGATCGCACAGTGCGAATTATTTCGCTCAATGCTGTGCGAGTTGGTGTAGCGTGAAATTCATTAAAATTTATGCAAAAGTGTTTGGCATATTGGGTCATCGGCGGTCGCCGGTCGCCCGGTCGGGGCACGGAGAAAGTTCTTTCTTTTGTCTCGGTTAGCACATTTCGTTATTTGATTAACTTGCATTGTTCACCTGCAGCCCTGCTTTATTTTTCTGTATTTTTTTTCTAGCTTTTTAGTTCTTCTGTCAGTCGTCGTCAGTCGACAAAAACAATTTAGCAATTGTTTCTACCTTTGTTTTTCTGCTCCAGCTTCGGGGCCCGTAGGTAAAAGTAGGTTTTATTCGAAACTAATGGGAAAAACAATTCCCGCAGTCGCTGCACCGCGCTTAGGCCCGGAAAGTCGCTTCGGGTAATTTCCAACTCAGTATGGAGCCCAGTTTGCTTTCAAATTCTGTCCGAGATGATGCGCATGGAAAGTGCACATTTATGAAAATTGCAGACACACCGAGGGCGCTTTGTTTTTTTGGCTTCTGGGAACTGCTATTTGGAATCGCTTTTTCGTGCAGCAAAAAACAAAAAACAAACTTTTGACAGCAATTAGGGCGATGGTCAAAGAAAGTGTGACAACTTTGGAGGCAACTGGGAATCACGATAGGCAATTGTTTCAATCAAACAAATGATGACTGAGAGGGGTTAAATCACTAGAAAATGGAAAATGAAAGCCAGGTCACCAGATCCATGTTAATTTAATAATTTAAAGAGAGTCTGAGCTCTAAAAATTCCTTTTAATTTTTAAATGTTGTTCTGTGGCCTAAATTCTTAGATTTTAAGAGAGAAAAATTATTTAAAACAAGATCATAAATAAAAGACCTTAAAAAAATAATTTAAAGCCATAAAATGAATAAGAAAATACTAAATTGAAATACAAGGAGTTTAAATTAGTGGAAAAAGCATAATAGTAATTTACGTACTTAGCAATTTTAATTTAAAAAGGTCCAAAAGCAACATATTATTAAGTATGACTGGACTTTCGCTGAGTAAAAGAAGGATTATTCAATAAAAACCCTTTTAAAACCCGAAATTATAGCTTTAAGCAGGAAAATTAGGAAGGCTTACCATTTACCTAAATGCACAAGAAAAGAAAGCTTTAAATTAATGAAGATGCACTGTAATTTAACTAATTATCAGTACATAAATTGAGATGAAAAAGCAGATCAAAAATCCAAGAAGCAAGAAAATTATCAGATCAAGCACAAGACAAAATTAGAATTTTTTACTGCAAGAGCTACCCTTTTTTTTTTTTTTTTTTTGGCAGCCAAAGAAGGCTAATTCAATTAAAGAAAACTTTCAAAACATGACCGGCCCTTGTAAGCCTCAAGAATAGAAAGTACTTAGCATAATTTCCACTATGGTCAAAGCGAAACTCATTAAAAGCAGCTGCTGTTTCTGGGATTCCTCGGACATCGATAAATAAGCAACATAAATAACCAGCAGCGAGCACCGTTCGGAATGTTGTTCAGCAATATTTTTGAAGAAGCTACAAAGCTCCTCCATGGTTGGGTCTTGGCCAACAAAAGGCTAGGCTCTGGCCAGACCTAAACCCATGATTTTTGGGCGCGAGGGAGCCCGCGGACGGACAAGTGCTTATTATTATTATTATATTAGTGCTACGACAGCGTTTCATTATGAGCCGCACAATTGACCCGCCGTTCAGGTGGCGGCTGGGTCGCCGCAGAACGTGCAGAGCCGCTGACAGGGTCCAAAACCAAAGGTGGGGCCAACCAGGTACACCAAGAAAAACAATATTAAAATAGGAAAAAAATAAGAAGAGAAAAAGGTAACATTTTCCTTGTGTTTATTAAATAAATATGGAATTGTTATCGTGGTTTCAATGTAGATTTGGTTTCGTTCTTATGATCGTAGTGTGACCATCGTCTTCCTGTTCACTTAATCCTAATTTCATTTAATCTCGGCGGAGTCTTAACTTAAAATGCTAAATGCTCTACAAAATGCTGAAAGGCTACACTATGCCATCTTATTAATAAATCAATGCTTACAAATGCTAACAGAATATAAATAAATCTATCTTAAATATTTAACCAGGTGCCAGTCGTATTTAAAGGCTTCATTTAATAATAAAAGCTTATTTTCCTTAAGACAAATTAAGGTATATATATTTTTTTAAGACACAGTATATATTTTTCTGTTTGTAATTTTGTTCCTTGTTTTTTCCCAAGTGTATCTGGGAAAAGGTAAAGCCCATGGACGTGCCATGGAATTAGCGCGTCAGAACATCAATGGAAAAGCGCGCCGGCAATTGAAATTTAATTGAAGCCACGGCGACATTAATTGCCGGCTGCTTTTCTTACTTTTTTCTTCTCGAGGAAAGACCTCGACTTCGCCTTCGATTTCCACTTCGTGGTTGTTTATCTCTGGACCCTCTGGAAGAAGATAAAACCGTTGGAAAACCCTTTCAGCTGTCACTCGGCTGGCCGCTTGCATTATATAATCAGGCAAAGCTCGGAACGGGTTTGGCCGGCCGTTGTCAGCTTCATTAAGCTTTTCGCCCAGACGAAGCTCCGGCGATGCTGTGGCCAAAAATCCAGCTCCAGCTCCAGCTCCATCTCGAGCCCCAGCCTCGACCATAAATACGCTCCCATCTGGCGGTACTGTATAGTATGTTAAGCCAAGTTAAACGGCAATTTATGCGCTGCCAGCGAAAATACCGTGACAATTTGCAATCAGCAACAGTCGGAGCTGGACCCGAACTCTCGGGCTCTTGGCCATCCGAGAGCTCAGAGGCTGAGTCCGGCTCCGGAGCCGGACTTTATGTTATAATTTAGCCCGAGCTGAGCTTTATTGCCCGAGCGCCACATAGCGGAAATTCAAATGCACACGAAATATGTTGAGAGCAGACAGACAGTGGTCAGCTCTTGGATATATTCAGTCAAGAAATAATGGCAGCGGAAATTAAGAGTTTAGCAGCTTAAAAACTAACCATAAATAAAGAAAATAATAAAATAAATAGCAAAGGATAGCTGGGTTTGTTTAGGATTAAAATTAAAACATTCTTAACCTTCTTTTGTACTTTAACTATATTATTTCCAGACCACAGTGCAGCTCCGCTCCTTTTGTTATTCGCCAGTTTGGTTTTCGCTGCTAATCCGAGCTTGCTGCACATGCTTTTGGCATATGTTTGCCAATCTATTTTGGCCAACTATGCGCAGCTGCAGCATAAGGCTCCCTGGCGATCGTATCGCTCAACTAAATTCCCAAAAAAAAAATAATAATAAAATCGACGCGGGCTCTTGCGAAATATTTAAGTTAAGGCACATAAAGGAAACACACCCAGACACCGAATTGAGTGGAATTAGCCGTGCACATAAATCACAATCACATTTAATTGCCCAGCAGAAAGAGGTGATCAAGTTTTAGACTCCAATTCGGCATGGGAAGCTGGCTATACTTAAGAATGGAAAGTCTGGCTATTTTATGCAAGAGCTTCCAGCTTCCTTCCAGCATTTTACTGGCCCTGCTGTAGTACGTGAATAAATTCAATAAAACCACTCCTATTGTGGCTTTATGCTGGTCCATATAGTTTCGTCGGCTTCAGCTGAATTTCCCAGGCCTCCCAGTCTCATTTTTCACTTAAGCTCTTGCAGTTTTGTCATTCCTAAGCAGATAATTGCCTGCAAAAAAAATAAAGGCAAGAGAAACAGTCAGAGAACGAGGCAAACAAGTTGGCCTTCCTGTACTAATTGCCCACGTCACTTGGCTTAATAGTTAATAGTGGCTTAAAAGCGGTGGGGCGAACACTTTTGGTTTATGGCCTGACCCCTTGCAGCCTTATAAATCACCATTCATTCCATCGCGGGCTCGGGCTCCCCTTAATGATCCTGGCCAGACTTCTGGCTCCAGCTGCGTTTCGATTTTGTGATATGGTTTACATGCACTCAACGGCAGAGATGCCAGGTATTTGGTTATATTTGAATATTAAAAACGGAAAAAATAGGAAAACTTGACTAAAAGTATTGCATAAAAAAGGGGTGTGTCAAGCCTACGCACGACAGAAGTGATACTTCTAGTATTCCTCTCTC
>JAEIIF010055761.1:0-35559 GCA_018874455.1 Drosophila trapezifrons
CTTCACTGCGTTACAAATATCATGGCAAAATTATAATACCCTCTGCAAGGGTATAAAAAGAGTATTTGCGCATTGAACTCAAAAAACATAACAAAAGAATAGTATATTATTCATTTTAAATTAATAATTTATTTTGCCTTATACTAGGCTAATAAGGCAAAATAAATTATTAATTTAAAATGAATTTTGTTTTGTTTTTTCTCAGATGGAAAAAAGGGTTTAAGCAGTGAGAGTGAGAGAGCGAGAGGTCTATATTCGAGAAACATTTTTTGGCAGCGCTGTTTTATCGTGCAATTCCACTGCAACATATTTTCACAAATTGAATGTAGGTGATTCCACTGCAAGATCTACATTGTTCGGCGACATGTGGCACGAACTGTTGATTCACTTTTGTAAAGCTTGAAGTGAAAAATTGGCGGTTTATATACCAAAGAATACCAAAAACATAGGTGGCAGTACTGGGCTATAAAAAAAAACGCTGGCATCCCTACGGTCAATAGAAACGGACTAAAGGAAATTATCGAAAACAATCGCCATCCCTGAGAAAGCAACAACACATCTCTTGTTTTTCTTTCACGGAATCGTCATCGTTTTTTGGCCCATTTATTGCAGAGAAAAAGCTTGAAATTCGCTGCACAGCCACGAAAACGGTCGACGAACGGTAAAATCGACACCGCACACACGCCTCCACATAAAAACGCCGGTCAGCGCCACACCCGCGAAGCAAGGAATAACAAGGAGCTCACAGCAAGACACAATCACAGTCAAACAACTGCCCCTGCCCTGGTTTCGTGAATCACCAGTGAAAGAACCAGCAGAAATATGGAACAAACGCAGATCACCGATGCGGAGAAGGTGCGCATTGTGTCGGACTTCATCCTGCACGCCCCGCCCGGCGAGTTCAACGAGGTGTTCAACGATGTGCGCGAGCTGCTCAAGAATGACACTCTGCTGAAGGACGGGGCCAGCCACGCCTTCTCACAGTACAACAAGGACCAGCTGACTCCGGTCCGCATCGAGGGCAGTGAGCACAACGCGATCATATCGGAGTACAACGATTTGGGTAAGCAGTGCCCATAAATGGACAAAACTGATAATGAGTCACGACCCCTGCATCAAAGCACAAATATTTGGGCTCTTGTTGATATCTATGGTGGGTCGAATAAGCCTTTTTATACTGATAAGCCAATTGCAATTCAGGCAACGGTCGCTTCTACGATCCACGAACAAAGCAAGCCTTCAAATACGACCACCTACGAAAAGAGGCCGCCGACTACCAGGACGTGGAGGCGGATGCCAATGCGGAGCCATGGAGGGCTGCCCTGGACCTGGAGACGCTCGCCTACACTGCCAGTCACTATAGACACGGGGTAACTTAGTATTGTGCAATGGTTTTGTGCCCCCATCCCTAATTCCTTCCGCCATTCGTTTCACAGGTCAGCTCTGTCTTTGGAAAATCGCAGGGCAACCAAATTACTCTAACCATTTGCATCGAAGACCACCAGTTCCAGCCGAAGAATTACTGGAACGGGCGATGGCGCTCACAGTGGCACGTCACCTTCCAGGCGGGCAGTGGCTCCGCCGAGCTAAAGGGCGTGCTGAAGGTGCAGGTGCACTACTACGAGGACGGAAACGTGCAGCTGGTGTCCTCGAAGGAGTGCCGGGAGAGCTTGGTGGTTAGCAACGAGCAGCAGGTGGCCAAGGAGGTGATTCGTCTGATCGAGGAGGCCGAGAACGAGTACCAGTTGGCCATTTCGGAGAACTACCAGACGATGTCGGACACTACCTTTAAGGCTATGCGCCGGCAGTTGCCAATCACGAGGACCAAGATCGACTGGAGCAAAATCGTCTCGTACAGCATCGGCAAGGAGCTGAAGACGCAATAAGACCAGGAGGTGCAAGCGGAAGCGGAGGGGACACAGTCGACAAAGCGGCCCAACAGTCTTCCACTTGCCATGGACAAGCGAGCATAGGAACCGATCAGCAGCATTAACATAAACATAACATCCAAACCGAAAGAGCAGGATACGGAAAGAGCGAATACGGGCGGGCTGGCGCCTGCACAATTTGAATGTCTGTAACTTGCTATATACATACGAACTTATACATACATATATATATATACAGCGTGTATTTATACTGTGTTATTGAAAGATGAAAGTGCATATACATTACTACATATATATTAACTACGATCGGAGAGGATTTGATTGCATGCATTTGGATAATTGTAGCCTGACGGCGAATGATGCTCCTGCCTCGTTCGAGTCACCATCGATTGCCACCAATTGTCGCCTTTATCGTTTAAGAAGAGCATTAAACGCAGTTTTTATCATGTACTTTCACCTATGTATGTATTTTTCTAATTTTAAACGAACCACACACACACACGAGATCAGCGCTCTAGGTAGACGCAGCTACAGCTTCCAATCGGGAAACCCTACGGCAAGAGACGTCTGACTATTTTAAGCAGTATCATTATTAGAGCCCATCAAGTTTTCTGCTTTCCCGTTTGTGCACTGCCACCAGGCAAGAGCAATAATACCTAAGCTAAGACCCAGAGCATTTTAGCCAGCGCTCCGTTGACAAAACCCGTTCACTTCAATAACAAGACTTTGATTTTATAAAAACAATAAATTTGTAATTAAAATAACAACTATACAACACTTAAGATTGCTTGAATTAGTCAAATTTAATGAGAATAAACTAATTGAATCGAATATTGCTACTAATTTAACTGCGTTTCAGCCTGGCAGCTGATCCTCGGGCAGATCGCTGGTTAGTTCGTCGGATTTCTTGAGCAGGAAGCGCTTCTCGGGATTGAGCTTTGTTTCCAGCTCAAGACGATCGATCAGCCAGCCCTTATCCGGCCGATGTAAGGCCCAGAAGTAGAGTGTTCCTGCGGAGAGGGGATTTGTGGGTATTAATTCTTGATTAACCTTCCCTTACTTACCCTTATCCTTGCTGCCTCGCACTGAAACCTCAAAATGTGCCATCTCCGCATTGCAATTATTGTTGGCGTTGCCCAGGTCGATACCCGAATCCTTAATAGGTTCCCCCAGCAGCCCCACCGCTCCCCGATGGCTGCGCAGCCCTTTAAGCGCCAGTTTGTAATAGTCGGACGACTTCACCCGATCCTCCATTTTCCAGCGCATGTACATCACAGCGGATATGGAAGCTACGGCGCCGTAGACGCATATGTTGCCTAGGGTGCGGTTCGAGGGCATTCTCAGTCCCACCATTTTGCTGCTACATGTGTTATTCAAATTATTATACTCTTGTATTATTCAAATTATAATGCTACTTGTGTAATATTCGTTTCAGCCGGTGTCTAATTAGAGGTGGCCGCCTGTCGATATATCAATGACATCTAATAAAAGCGACATTTAGCCAAATTATATATTTATCAACATTAAATAGATGTTAAAGAAAAGTTACTTGGTGATTGGCTTAATACAAATTCATAGCTCCTTCTTTTTAGTGCCTCTATCTTCAAGTAAAGAAGCAAGAAAAATGATCGACCTCAAGGCAATTGACAGGAATACCCCAATTATATTTATCGGCTCTCGGCCATCTCTATTTTTATGTTTTCTTAAAGTTATTGACATAAATCCAAGTATACATATATGCCGTGAAGTTACCTTATTAATCATTAAGACTTATGAATATATTTATAATTGTAATTTCTTATAAAATGTTAGTTTATTGTTTGTTTTGATTAATCAGCTGATAGATATGGTGTGACCGTATATAGCGACCCAGGCTGCAACAATTTCATTTAGGAGATTATACAACAGAACGGCGAGATTTGTAAATAATTTATTTATTTATAATTATCAATTAAAGACGCGTTCGAGGGAAATATAACACAGCAAAGCATGAGCAACTTGACGGCGGCACTTGGCCTGTTCAGGCAGCGTTTGATGGCACCGGCGCTAGCCACTGCGACACGTTGTTATGCCGTCAAACCGGCGGCACCAGGTAAGTCTCACAATTAGAATGTTTGGTCGAATTCCTTATTAAATGTGCTTCCACAGCGGGCAAGAAGAAAAAGCTTGGCAAGCTGGGCCCCATCATGGAGAAGAAAGTTATTCCCGTGGAAACGGACGCCAACAAGCTGGTGAACTATGTTTGCGGCAGCAACTACCTGAAAGCCGGCCAGGACGTCAAGGTGAGTAGTCTGTCCCTCCCAGAGTCGTGTATCGCTGCTAATATATCTCCGTGACAGATCAAGCCGGATACGGAGTACCCCGACTGGCTGTGGACCCTCAACACGGACCGCATCATCCCCCTGGAGGAGCTGGATCCGAACTCGAAGCAGTACTGGCGGCGCCTGCGGAAACTGGCGCTGCGTCGCAACAACCAGTTGTCGAAGTTGAAGAAGTTCTAGACGCTTTCCGTAGCCGTAGTTGTTATTGTTTATCTTGGAGACCAGCGACTGGCCCTCAACCCGCCCAAGGGTGCATCGGGCTGGGCACTGTTTGCCATGCTTTCCGGAGCAACAAGTGTGCAAACACTTCGATTTTTGTATGTTCTCTGCTGAATTCTCGCAAATACATTTTCACTGTCCTACACTCCCTTATCAATAATCGCGTTGCTTTCTTGTATAAAAGCCGCCGAGTGGCGGGAAATCTCAATTCAGTGACAGAAAGCTCAAAATGTGGAGCGGATCTAGCATAGTACGGCTGCTCCTGGGCGCAATCCTGATTGCGGCATCCTCGGCAGCGTCAGGCAATAACTCTTCAAGTAAGTAGGCGGAATAATTCTCTGGAGGATTATTTAGATTTAGTAATCCTTTTGCAGAGGTCGTAGTCTGCTATCAGGGCACTTGGGCCGTCTACCGACCGGGTATTGGAAAGTTCGACGTGGCGGATATTGATCCTTTTCTGTGCACACATTTGATCTACGCTTTTCTGGGCATCGAGGAGACGGGCAGGCTGCGGGTCATCGACGCCTATTTGGATCTCGAGGATAACGGTGGCCGGGGCAATATCAAGAGCTTTAATGCCCTTAAATTGAAGAATCCCACCCTGAAAACGCTGGTGGCAGTGGGCGGTTGGAATGAGGGTTCCAAGAGGTTCTCTATAGTGGCCAGCGATCCTGAGAAGCGAGCTCTGTTCGTTGATGATGTGGTTAGGTTCTTGCAGCGGCATGGATTCGATGGCTTGGACCTAGACTGGGAGTATCCTGGACAGCGTAATAGCCTGAACAACGAGGATCGCTCCAACTATGTAACCTTTCTCAAGGAACTTAAGGAGGGGTAAGCAACCGGCTAATTCTTACTAGTATCTCTGATGACCAGCTCACTTAATCCCACCTCAGGCTTGAGCCATTTGGCTTCATGCTCACCGCAGCTGTTGGCTCTGCTCAGTTCTCCGCTGAGATCTCGTACGACATCCCTGTCATTGTCCCGTATCTGGACCTCATCAACGTGATGGCGTATGACCTCCACGGACCGTGGGATGAGGTGGTGGGCATCAATGCGCCATTGTATGGCTCGGCTAGCGACGCTACAGACTCCACCGGGCGGCAGCAGCAGCTGAACGTGGACGCCATTGTCAAGTACTGGTTGCTGGCGGGTGCTCCCGCAGAGAAACTGGTGCTCGGGGTTCCCTTTTATGGACGTACCTTTACCCTGGCCACTGTCGATGGCCATGAGCCGGGATCGCCGCACATCGGCAAGGGGATTGCAGGAAACTATTCCCGCGAACCTGGCGTGCTGGGCTACAACGAGCTGTGCGAGCTGATGGCGCAGGAGGAATGGACTCGGAAATGGGAGCCCGCTCAGCAGGTGCCCTACGCCTTCAGGCAGCGACAGTGGGTGGGTTACGAGGATACGCGCAGCCTCTCTCTAAAGGCCGAATTTGTGATGCAGCACCACTTGGGTGGCATCATGATCTGGTCTCTGGAGTCTGACGACTTTCGCGGAACCTGCGGCCAGCAGCGCTATCCGCTGTTGCACGAAATAAACCGCGTGCTCTTTGGAAGCGGCACTCCCACAGG
Source organism: Drosophila trapezifrons (assembly GCA_018874455.1). Lineage (NCBI taxonomy): Eukaryota > Metazoa > Arthropoda > Insecta > Diptera > Drosophilidae > Drosophila > Drosophila trapezifrons. The sequence continues at coordinate 6,004 of JAEIIF010055761.1, forward strand.
ATTGACTACCGAGTCCAGTGAGGGCCAGCCCGGTGAAGCATTCAGCTGCCCTGCAGATGCCCCTCTTGGATACGTCCGTGACCCGAATAACTGCTCCAAGTTCTACTACTGCAGCGGGGGCAATACCCACAGTTTCGACTGCCCCAGCGGCCTGAGCTTCGACCTTGCCACCAACAGCTGCAACTATTCCGACTCAGTAAACTGTTAACCTTTGAATGTCTAACCGAATGTCGCAAATTTCTTATATTTGGAGCCTATTGAACGACCTTGAGGTTTAAGGGTAAGTTATCGTAGTTGTAACCAGGCATGCCGGGTCGCCAGGTGACGAAGTCCTGGTTGCACTTGACCTCCGCGGCTGGTCGGCAGTCCTCCTTGGCCTCGTCGAAGTACTGACCCTCGAGGCACTCGTAATCGATCCGTTCGCCTTGACGGCACTCGTGGTAGAGGCGGCAGTCCCATGGATCACGCGCGAATCCATCCCTCGGGCACATGCCAATGGACTCCGTGGTCGGTGCCTGGGTGGTAAGGACATTCGGATCACCCAGAGCCGAGAAGATGACGTTCAGCAAGGCGTATCGGATCCCGCAACTGCCAAAAAAGTCGTCCGCATCGATGGACCAGGCCATGGCGCCACCCAAGTTATTCTTCTTAAGAAGGTGCATCTTAGCCCAGATGCTTTCAGAGTTCTCGTAGGTCAGCCATTGATCGCCACGAGTGGCATAGGGCACCTTGGCCACCTTGTCGAAGTGCTTGGTCCATTTCGACGCCTGAATGCAATACTCGTTGTAGGTCGTGAAGCCGTAACGGCGGGAATTCCTTGCCTTCTTGCCGGGTCCCTTACAGGGGGATCCCTCTGTCGACTGGTTCTTATCCATGGTGTAGGTGCGTCCGAACAATGGGACGTGCAGGATGAGCTTGTGCGGAGCCTGGCTCGCCTTCTTCCAGTGCTTGATGGCAGCGGCCACGCTCCTTTTCTTTCCATACAGTGGCGCAACGTAGCCCAGACGCATGCTGTACTTGTCCCGCTCGTCGTCCACCATCAGATTGATGAAGTCGGCGTGCTTCACTATCCCGGGTATATCGTAGCTCTCCAGGGTCTGTAGGTCGGTTCTTCCCAGTACCGCAACCATCACGATTAACTTGTTATCCCGAAAGCTATCGAGAAAAAGTTACTATTAATAGTTCCGGATCCCTACAACCCTGCTGCACAAACGTACATCATTCCCAGTTCCTCCAGGAATTGAACGAAATTCTTCTTGTCATCCGGCTGACCACCTCGTTGCGTGGGATAGCGCCAGTCAATTTGAACCCCGTCGTAACGCCTTTTCGTTATGAAATCTCCCAGAGAGGAGTAGAATTTGTCGCGCTTTGCCGCAGAGGCCACCATCCTGGAAAATGGTCTGGACTCTTCCTCAAAGCCGCCTACTGACATGAGCACCTTTTTGACGCTATCGAACCTGAACCTTTTGCCGTCGGACAGAATATCTAAGAGTGATAGATTTTTGAACATTAAATGAACTACAAAATGTTATTATTATTAGAAATGTAGTCATCATAACCGAAACTAAAATTCCTTTGATTTAGAGCTAAATGATAGTTGGCTGTGGGAACTAGAGGTTTGCACGGCCCTATTCCGCGGATCAGCTAATTTATCTGCCGTGCCTCTGCCAGCAATGCAAAATGCAAAATACAGAAAACAGTTAATTAATAGTTTTGTGTCAAAATCTAGTCTTTTTTAGAGTTAACAAGTAAAGCTACAGCTAGCTTGGTTGGTAGCTCTAGCTCTTATAGTCTCTGAGATCTGTTGTTTCACTCGGACGGACAGACGGTCAGGCGGACAGACGGACATGGCTAAATCAAATCTGCTGGCGATGCTGATCAGCTATCTTTGATCATAGCTATTTTAATTGCATGTTATAGAAAAAGTTAGCCAATTTCTTTTTTTTTTATAGGTCTACCCACCATTTTCCAGGAGATCCTTATTTAAGATCTTTAGCTCCCCGCTTTCTTCATCCACGCCTATTCCAGAACCAAGAACCAGATGCGTGCAAAGTCTGGAGTCGATGTGCCAGTCGAAGAATTCACTAGTGTTCTTATAAGAAGTGGACCTCATATCATATTGGCAAAATATGTTATCTACAAAGAAAAAATCCTAATGTATGCACATTTATGGGGATTTCGGGCAACGTTCGATTGACTTACACTCCGTTGCAGCGCAACTGAAAATCAGAAACATCACCAGAATAAAAATAGCCGCAAAAGACGCCATGCCGAAAGGGTTAAAATTAGTCAACTTAAAATTTGTATAAGATGCGGACACAACCGAACGTATTTAAAAATTTGAGCAAGATCATAACCTTGCTTCTGAACTTTTTAAAGTATATTTGATGCCAGAGGGGATCAAATGTTTCCAGTTTCGTGTGTTTTCGAAATGAGCTCTGTTTGAGTAGAGAGTTTGAGGGAAACTGACTTTAACAAGGGAAAGGTAACTTGATTCATACTTTATTGTATTCTCTTTCTACCCCATATATGTTTCCTGTAAACAAGTAAGAAAACTCCGTTTCGAAACCACAGTTCGAGACTCGACTGATCAGCTTAGGTGAGCGGGAGAGCGAACGAGATAGAACAGAAGACTTTATTGTGAATAGCTCTCATGTTTATTATCTCATTATTTTTGTACATATATTAATATGATTATCCCTAGTTTGTTATCGGTATCAATGTTTCGATATTAAAACTGATTCACTTGCAGTCACTGGGGGGCATATCACTGCCTTTCCCCCTACATCTGATAAAGGTGACTAAGTGCTAAGCTGTAAATATTATTATTCGAGCGTGGAATCTTGAAAATCGAACTCTGATCAGTCGTAAATCTGGATTTATACGATTAGATTATGCACGATTCCCGTGCGATTGTTCAAGTGCCAAGTTTATTGCAATCTTTGCTATATTATTATATGATCTTCTATGATCTTCCCAGTCTAGGTCTAGGCTATCGAAGCCGTGCTGCTGGATGGAGGTCAGAGTAGTGGAGATCGGCGGCCATGGGCGAGTACTTCACAGAACCCTCGTTCCAACCGCCAAGATCTTCAGATTGGGATTGCGCTGGCTTAGGGCAAAAGTCTGGCTAATAAAGCCTGTAAAAAGCGCTACGATTAGGAGTCATTGAACCATTAGAATCATCCGCTACTCACTTGGCCCAGACAGAGGCAGAGCGCTGCCAAGGCCCAGATGGAGAATGCCATGATGGTGCAAATGCTCCGGGCTTACTGGCACAGCGCTTATATAGGCCGACTCCCGGCGAACCCCTACCGCTCGCATTTTGAATTATTACCCTTCTTTGTTTACCTCGCCGCGTTGATAAGTCGCCACTTAGCCTAGGAAATCGCAGAAATCGAAAATATATTTAATAGATTGCAGCAATTGAAAGTTCCTGAATGGGCCATATCTCTCCACTCCACGGAATTCAATTAGACTTATAAATTGTGGGAATTATGAGTGCATCTTGATGATGGTTAAGTTTTTATTTACAGTTATGTAGATATAGTTCAGATATATTCCGAACGTCCCTGGGCTTGCCGGGAACACCATTCTGAGCTCGATATTACATAATTTTTTGGGCGCCATTATAGGTAATGTGAGGACTTGAATTTGTAGGTAATTCGTGACGTGACCTAAAAGGAAATATTGAATTTGAATATACATTTTTGTTAAATTATAAAACTATTCTTCCACTTCCACTTCATATAATTAAGTTGAAAGCCAAATGCTTACAGTACTTTTCTTTACTGTTGCAGTAGAGACTTGATACCTCCGCCGTGGCATCTAGCCCAAAAATCATGTCTATATATACCTTAAAAATAGGCGAAAAAACCTTTTTTTTTTTTAGGTAACCCATTACCTAAAAGTCTATATTTGCCACTTTAGGTCATGCGTTGGAATTAGTCCCCCATTTTGGATGTACCAGTTAGGAATATGACAAACAGAAAATGGAAAGAAGGAAAGAATACTTCAACCCGAAAATCCCCTTAAGGACACTGAAAAAATTATCTAGTTATGTCCTCCACTATTATAATTTTCTTTCGAAATGTTTAAATTAGAACCAAAGGAAATTTCAGTAACTGAGTTTTAATTTATTCTCTTTTTTTTAAGGTTGATGTTTTTACCAGCGCAGCTTCCTGTTGATGGTCTTCAGCAGGGGATAGGTCTCGCCGCAGTTTCCGCGGTAGTCATCAGTCTCCAGGGACCAGATCATGGCTCCACCGAGACCAGTTCGCAGGGCGAAGTCCATCTTGTACTGCACGCTGAGCACGTTGTCGAAGCTCACCCACTGGTCGCCGGAGTAGGCGTAGGGGGCGGCGTTGTTGTAGTCAAAGACGGTGTGCCAGTTGTTCTGGCAGATCTCGTTGTAGCCTAGGTAGCCGGTGGAGCCGGTGTAGGAGCCAGCACTACCCTCTCCACGGCACGGGGCACCGGGCCAGTTCTGGGAGGCATCCGACAGCTGGAAGGAGCGTCCGTAGGTGCCGACGCCAAGGACAAGCTTGCTGGCTGGAGCACCCTGGCTTATCCAGAAGTTAATGGCGTTCTCCACAGCCCACTGGGGGGAGTTGAAGCCGGTCTGGCCATCAGAGGCCATGGCGAAGTCGTAGGTCATCACGTTGATGAAGTTCACGTGCTGGGCGATGTTGGCGATCTCGTAGGAGGCGGTGGCCAGCGACTCGCCGGCACCCACAGCGATACCCAACTCATAGCCGTAGGGAGCGAAGCTAAGGAAAGGATACAAATTATTTTCAGGACGTCAGAGGTGGAACTGCCCCAGACTCACGCTTCCTTCAGCTCGCGCAGCAGGGTCACAAAGTTGGCACGATCGTCCCAGTTGCCGCCACGCTGGTTGGGGTACTCCCAGTCCAGATCCAAGCCATCGAATCCATTGTTGCGGATCAAGTTCAAGGCGGAATTGATAAAGTTCTGGCGCTTGTACCAGTCGGCGACCATTGAGGAGTAGCGGGTGGAGCCCTCGTTCCAGCCGCCGACCACGGCCAGGACCTTAAGGTTTGAGTTGTGATTCTTCAGACCAACAGCCTGGCTGATGAAGCCCAAGTCGTAGTCCAGCCAGGTGTCCAGGGACAGGATCTCGCCGTTGTCGTTGATGCCGAAGAAGGAGTAGCTCAGATGGGTGCACAGGCTGGAGTCGATGTTGGAAACATCGAACTTGCCATTGCCACTGCGGTAGTTGGCCCAGGTGCCCCAGTAGCAGTTGACGATGCCTGGAATGGGACGAGGATATAGTGTCAGGGCGGTGCTATCCTTTCCGGCCTCCTCCAGGGCTATACTCACGTTCAGCACCGATCACCTGGCTCAGGCAGAGGACTGCGAGTAATGCTAATAGCTTTCCCATTTCGTGAAATGATAATAGTGTCTCGTTCCTCCTGGGTTTTTATACTCTAGCCGTCGCGCCTTATCATTATCCTTATCACTTACGGCGATAACTCCACTCCACCTGCCTGACAAATTTATAGAGGCTTCGGCGTGTGCTTCTTGTTTTGAATTTTAATATTTATGCGACTCTAGTATCTGTAACTCAAGTCCAGGCTTCGGAATCTCATTCTTGAATTTATTATTCATGTTTGGTGTTCAGTTTCACGCGACCTCTGCCTGCTCCACTGACAATCATGGGGAAAGATTTATTTTGTAAAGGCATTTAATTTTAGATTTGATTTCAGGCTCAAGTCCAAGAATTCCATTAAGTAGAAGTAAATTTCTTTGAATGGGCCATAATCGTGATTTCAATCATACACTCCTTAAGATAGCATAGTGCATGAGTAAGCACAGGGTATAAATAACGATTGCTGATAATTCCTAAATATGAATATAATTCCTTCGAGGACAAAATGGGCTTAGGGGGATTTCTAAAGAAAAAACCTTTTGAAAAATGCTTTAAGAACATATCACTATTAAACTGATTTTTTAAAATCTTTTTTTATACCAGGTACCCGTAGGGTACAAAGATATAACCACTCTGTCAACTTAGAATGTACGTAAGAGGCAGAAGGAGGCATATCCCACCCCATTAAGATGCTGATCAGCATCAGATCAAGCTCTCTAAAGTATACGCAGTCCCTGCATCAGCAAGAAAGATATGCTGAAAGACGGACATGACTAGATCGACTCGGCTGGTGATGCTGATCAAGAGTAAGGTATAAATATTAAAATAATATTATTAATACGTTATGGGTCTGGTTAAGTAATACATCAATCATTCCATTCAAATGCCTTCATTGCATTTGTGTGAGAGACTAATTGGCTTTCTATGGCTAGATATAAGAAAAAAGACAGCTAACATGTTATGACTAAAAAAATAGCTATTAAGTTTTAAAAAAGGCAAGATTTAGCCATACAATTACAATTCGACTGCACTGATTCTTGTGTTATGTTTTGCGCATACACGTATTGTTCGTGTGCTAGCAGAGGGCCGGCAGAGGAATTTGCGGGCTCCGGAGATAGGGCCGTGCCGAACACAAATCTAATTGTTGTCATAATATGTAGGCCTAGTGAAATACAGGTACAGCTTTTATATTGAAAATATCAAATCAACTCTAATAGCGCCAACATGAATATATCCATTTATTGCCTACTTTCAGGCTACACAAAATAAAGAAGCCAAGAACAACCTAACCCTCCCAAGCTGATTTTCCATTTAATTTAAAGAGTTTTCTTTGAGTTTTCTTAAACATATAGTTTATTTACCAATTCGGGTGAACAAAATAATAACCTTTTCGGCATCAATTAGAGATTCTTCAACAATATTGAGTAGAAATGCAAGTATAAATAAAATTTCTGCGACCAGTTGAACTGTAAAGCGCTCAGATAAACAATTGTGGTTCAGTGCGTTGGAGCCCAGACCAGAGCAGGGCTTAGTTGGCCACGTAGACCTCGAATTCCTTGAAGGCCAGCTCCTCGCCGCCGTACGGGATGTAGCAGCAGCCATGAGAGGGCTGCACCTTGCCAACAGTGATGGTGCCGTCGTGGGTGGCACGGCCGATGAACAGCGGCTCGCCCTCGGCAGTCTCGCCGGCGGGCAGGGCGTTGGGCGGAATGTTGCCGGCATCCACGGGCACCCACTGGCCGCCAGCGGCGCACAGCACCTCGTATTCGCCGTGTCCGTGCTCGCCGCCTCCGTAGGCCACATAGGTGACGCCGTGCGATGGGTGCAGCTTGCCGGGAATGAGGTCGCCCTCATGACGGGCTCTGGCGATGTACAGCTGCTCGCTGCTATCGAATCCGCCCTGCAGAGCGTTGGGAGGAACCTCCCCGTTGGCGGCCGCAACCCAGCATCCAGGGCCGGATCCCGTTGGCGCCGAGAATCCCATGGCAGGTGCCGAGGGAGCGGAATCTGCAAAGAAGCGGTAGGATTAGTCTTTGGCTACTCATTAACTGGAAGAAGGTAGTCATAATAGCACAATTAGTATTTATATTGGGCGCTCCCTTCAAACTACTAACCAATACACTCCATTCTTTTCAGAATCTACCAAATTACTTGTTAACAATTTTACAAAAATAAGTGTAATGACAGCTAATACTGGATATACTCGAGAGATTAATAATATATATACTAGACCAAATAATTAAACTTGAGAGACAGCTGTTCTTAATGCTAATGAGACTATAATACTTCTAATTGTAAACTAATCAGGGAGGGGCACTTGTGCTATTATTTAGATATACATCCGGAGAAAAACTCACCATCCAGCAGCCAGGAGCCGCTGGCTCCCCATCCGGTGCAGATGCCAACAAAGTTGACTGGGAACAGGCTGCCGGCGTCGTAGGACAGGAAGGCAGCGGCATCGCCTTCGCGACCCACGGTGATGACATTGTCGTACCAACGCAGCCAGAAGCCGCGGAACTCGCCGGCATCAAGGATACCCGGAGTGGGCACCTCGGCCACCTCGGGCTTCTGGCGATCCTTGCGGATCACCGACTTGGTGTTCTCCCATCCGCCCAGGAAGATCTCGAAGATGGGGCCGTTCTCGTTGGGGCCGGGGGTGAGGGCCAGATGGGCATCCTTCGGCGAGCGGACCTTGAAGGTGAAGACTCCTCCGCTGGCGGGGAAGAATTGGTACTCCAACTTATCGGGGGTGTTGATTTCTGTAAAGAGGCCGAAGAGGTTGACAAGAATGAGTCTTTGAGTTTTGGAGTCAACTGTACCCAAGGCTTGGGATGAGGTGGGAAAGTTCTGAGGTCTGAATTATCAGCCTTGGACAAACCGCAGCAGGGAAAACGACTCGATCTGGTAGAGATACTGAGCTATTTATATGTCTTTCCACCCATATCTAGATACTAGACATACGAAAAGATACATATCAGAATGTTTAGCGTCTGTTTTTGTTCTCGCTTCTTTATTAGCGCCGTTCGCATGATGTCATGTTTTGATCGCCGCTGGTTCTTTGCTATAAAAAATATTCTAGCTATTTTTCCACTCAAGCTCGCATTCCAGTTTCGGGCTCAAGAGGTGAGCTCAAACATTTAACTACGGGTCTACTTTGTATGTATGTACGTGACATGTTTGTGGGTTTGTTGTTTCGCCAGAGTCCACGAATTGTTTCCCAAGCCACATTATTTCGCATGACATCATTTCTGGCGCATCTCTCGACCGACGCTCTCGGGTCACCGGTGCCGCGTTCCTATTGATTATTGCCCGAGTTCAAGGCGTAGACGATGTGACTCACTGCGGCTGATACACATTTCGGACACTTTTGGTGGTATGACCACATCGAAAATCAATTTAATGGGTCATAAATAGCACTAAATAGGCGGCAGACAATTCCAAATTTATAACGCTAACCGCGGTTAACCGTTAATTGGTTCTAGATGATCACCCGGTGAAAGTTGCTGACGCCGTCAGCAGGTGCAGTAAATACTCTTTGCATATATGGTATCACACGCTCTTCACCCGATAGAGAATTTATATATTTTATTTACATTTAATGTTTGCGATTCTAGGAAAATGTTGACACAATTCAGTTTTGGTCGCGGGACAAAAGATTCGTTCTTTATTTCTTTATTTGTTTGCCCGTTCTTCTCCTCTTCCTCCCCTATGATTTATTCCATTATCCAACAGGGCACTCCACCCACTTGGGACTCACCAATTGGCATGATTGCTGCTTCCACTCAACGTTGTTCGCTTACTGAGATTCTGATTAAAACTGCCGAAATGGGACCCAAATACCGGCGAAGTAAGCACTGTGGGAGAGGCACGGAACTGTGGGAGAACAAAAGCTCGCCAAGCTTTTGAGCGCTATTGCGAATGAGAGATCGGTGTCTGTCGTCTAGAAAGTCGTCTATAGACGACTGTACCTGACCGAAATAGAAACTATTTCAGCGGGGAGTACTTCTGTTCTCACCTCAGCTTGAACGCTGGGACAATTTATGGACTATAAATGGTTCTCATCACCAGAGGAATTTGGGAATTAATTATGCAAAAACGTAGAAATTGTTAATGTTTTTCAAAATAACATTAAACATAACAAGTTAATTATTTTAGTTATTTTAGTGAAACTTCTCTGGTTCTCTACTGAAAAGATTAAATAATGATTAAGTATAATAATAAAGCCCATACCATTCCGAAGTTCTTATTTATTCAAATTGTTTTGTAGTGCGACAGTAAATTAGTAGAACCCTTATAGTGTAAGAGTATTCCAAGCTTACCTACTAGTGTAGATTAGCACATCCGTGACTCAGGTTGGCAAAAGCTACTGGTGATGTCATATAAACCAGCACAAAGCTTTTTCAATCCCGATATGCCCTGCCTAAGAGCACGATAGTTTCAGGCATCGATTTGTCAGGGACAGATTTACATGACCATGCTAAATTAAATAATTAGTATCCACATGTTTTGTATTTGTTTAGCTTTAGATAAAATTAATTCTAAAAATTTGTCTGACCCGTTTATAGAATATTTCACGCATTTTCCTTATTATACATTGCAACAAAGAGTTAGACTGACAGGGGTTCTATTCACAGTTTTCTAGAAATACTGACTACCAGAATACCGGCTATTCGTTACCTTTTTATACGCTTGAAGGGTCTTATAATTTTAAGGGTCTTATAATTTGCAACGCAGTGAAGGAAGCATCTCCGACCCCATAAAGTATATACATGTATTCTTGATCAGCATCTTCAGAAGAGTCGATCTATCCATGTCCGTCTGTCTGTCTGTCCGTCTGCCTGTCCGTTTGCTTGTCCGTCTGTGTGTCCGTCTGTCTGTCCATCTGCCTGTCCGTCTGTGTGTCCGTCTGTATGTCTGTCCGTTGCTACGCAAACTATTCTCTCAGTTTTTGAGCAGATAGATTTATTCCTATTGCAGTTAGTTTATATGTCGGTGTGGTCGGTGTGGACCACTATATCATATAGCTGCCATAGAAAGGATCGGCCCAAGTTAGCCGATTTTCGTTGATTATAAAGATATCAGATTAGAACTAAGTATATAATACTTCAATTTAAAATACTTTAAAATATCATACATGTATCTGCAAGGGTATACAAACTTCGGTTTACCTAAGTTAGCTTCCTTTCTTGTTCATTTTAGTTTCTCGCTTTCTCTTTTTCCTCTTTTTCGCTTGGCTGTTGATGTCGTCACATATTTTGGCGTCATGTGCCGGTTTTGCCTTGCGTTGTCACATGGCGAACCGAACCAGGGCAAAAATACCTATTTCCAATACTTTTCCACTGAATATTTAATGCTGACATAATTAACATAAAACAGCTACATCCTATAACTTGATTTTCTAATTCCGTCACTCGATATATTTATATTATTTTGTTAGTGGTTTCTAGAATGCTTTTTGGCCCAGCATATTGCAGCATACTTTTGGGGCGCCAGTTTTAAATGCGTCGCGACATCGTACTTTTTCTCGTTTTGGCCAATCCACCCTGTGACGAAGGGTGCGCGTCCTATCATCTTTCCTGCGTCACTTCTTTATTGTGGCTCCTTTGCCACTCGTGCTCCGCCGGGGGTTTCAATGTCAGTTGCTTTGACTACGCGTCGCCGGCTGGTCGCACTCCGTTAACTCGACACGTGCCTGCGCAGGAGTTAGCGGTGAACGGAGACTAGACTAAAATAAACAACTCGGGCTATTTGTGTTCTCAGATACCGCTCGCCGTGCCAAATTGTCTTGTGATAATAGTCGATCAATTGCTCACGCCGTGCAGCTTGCCGTATTTTTATCGCAGACAACTGTACACACACACCCGCGTTCTCTTCTCAGTCTCAGTGGCAGGTGGCAGTGGCAGACGGGTAAACAAACAATTCCACTTACAGAATGTTTACTTTCGCTGTTAACTCTCCGAAGTTAACAGGTCATGTTACTGAGATGGCCTTGGGTTGCGCTCGCTGGCTGGAATATTGCATCATACATATGTACATACATACATACAAAAATGCAAGCATGCTATCGGAATGAAAGCAATGTCTACAGATTTTTTCATTTTCGTTGCCATGTTAACATTAGCCAGTAGGCACATCCCCAGCCGACAATAATGTTAGGTTTCATCCCGGAATATAAAAGGATATAAAATAGAATGTTAGACGACATTTTGATAAAGGGGGCTTACAAAATGGCAACAACCAAACCATTATTTGCATAAATTTATATGCATTACATCAGGAAAAGGATAAAAGTCTAAAGGTACTAAAAGTAGCCTTTTTCATGTATCTGGATTGTGCCTTCGTCCATCTATGATATTCCAAATGAATTCATTCGGACAAAATGCGCTGCCTAAGGGTATGCTATAGAATACACTAGGATAACTTAAGTTGAAGGGGTAACTGCATTTGTATACTATTGCTTACTTTTAGGCATAGCTCTTTATTAAAACGTACCTTTACTTTTAAACAAAAAAGTTTAAACTTTTTTTAAGAAATCTTAAAATTAATTGCGGAAAGAATAATTAAATAAAATTAAAAACTAAATAATAACGAAATGTTTTGAGTCAGAAAAAACCTATTCATGAACTCTACCGTTTATTCAAATTCACGAAAAATATGATCTTTTTTAATTCTTATGTGTACTTCAAGGATATTTCCTGTTTTATTATGCTTTACATTCCTACATAATATAAATAATCAAATATATACAAAGATATAAAGGTTCTGAAACATCATTCTCACTGCCTTACAAACCATACAACCCCCAACTACACTACCAACTTCTTTAATCTTTACTTTCATAATGGATGAATGCAGGCAAAAGATTTCGTCACCCGAATCTAATCTTTCGGATATCTTTCAAGCACAGAATGCACTTTTCCCATTGACGAGCCCCCGAAACTCGCACTGCGCAGATAAGCGGGCAAAACAAGTCGACTTTGTTTACACTTTCCCATTTACCTTTATTGCTCAATTGGCATAACATTGTGACCTCTGGAATGCCGCAGCATCAGCATACTTGCCCTGGGGCATGCCGTTCAATTAAGAGAATTCAAATTAACACGATTAAATGAACGTTTCCGCTCCCGAGGCAAGTGTAAATCTGGTCAGTTGACTCAATTGGATCCAATTGTTGAGCTCAGCCGTTGACCGCTGACTGCTGACCGCAGGATTTTCTGAAAGTGTCGAGCTCCAATTGAGCCTTAAGTGGCCTAGGGCAATCAACTTGGCGTTAAGAATCAGTGGAAATTGCACTGATTTCGAAAGGAAAAGTGAGCAGCGCTCGCTGATTATGCCAGATAGACTTATCGCGCATACGCCCTGGTGTACGGCTCGGGAAAATTTAATAATTCTTATGAAATAAGAATAGTTCCACTCGTACAAGGCAAAGTCAGCTGAGAAAATATAAATAAACTAAAATATACACATTTACGTACATATCTGTAAATGTATGTTGGCTGGGTGTGTGTGCTTGACGAGCCCCCTATACATATGAGTTTTTATCTACACACACTCATGAATGAGGCCTTTAAAAACCCGTTTTGTCTCAAAATTAAAGGAGGAAAAGATCCAATCACTTTACTTGATCGAACTCCGCAGACCGGACTGTGACTGCGGAACCCTTTGATGCCTAAATTTAACTCGTGATCAATGGAGCTCGTAATGGAGTTGTTGGCCTCATGTTCCAATACGATACGTACCGCTTATCTGTTGTCTCTCTTCAACGCCGTGCCTTACCTGTGTGTGTGTGTGTGCTCGAGTGGTTGCCCAAAGGTCACAGCCGAAGGTCGTTGGTATTTCGAGATGAAAACGTGCTGTTGTTTAGGCGAAACTTGGCAGTTTTTCTCTAGACTCGCACAATTTTTGGAACAGGTTTGTCTGGCAAAAGGGTAGCAAACTTGGCAAGGGCACCTTGGGAATGACTCAAATATGCGACAAGCATACCCAATATACACACAGGCATGTTAGGTTCTTAAACATTCTGTTGTTGCCGGTCTCCGTTTTTGCTGTCAACACGTCACTTTTAAAATTCAACTGCAAATTGCATCAACAAAAGGAGGGAAGAAGTGCTACTGAAGGGGCGGCAGGTGAGGGGGAGAGCGAAGCCAAAGTTCGCGAATTAAGGAGGAGAGTGCCGGCTGTTCGTGACGCACATCACACAACCACGAAGCACGATCGAGCGCCATTTCCTCTCCGCCGCGTGACGGTGTGTGCGTGAGCGGCTTTTTATCACAGAAAGAGAAGCTACGAGCTTTTCGCTCTTTGTCTTTATCTCACTCATGCTCGCCAACAGCTGTCACTTTTACACTGCCACGCAAAGGGTTGACCAATTGGCCAATAACTATGCCTAGGAATAAGAAAAAATATAAATAATTTTTAATCCTGCATTTAAAATAGCTGTGACTAAAAAAAGGGTATTTAACTGTAAACATAAAGGTTAGATTTAGGCGGCAAAGACCGGGCAGATAAATTTGCAGACCCGCGAGTCAGGGATTTGGGCACCACTGAATTATATCAATCTATGTTGAGAACTTTACACTTACTGTACAAATTTAATAAATAAAGTTACCCTTGAATAAAACGCTCGCTTAATATAAATGTGACCTAGATTTCTTTAATAATTTGGCTCAGACTCGCAATTTAATGTGATTAATGTACTCGTCATGCCTGACAGTGTAGGGGGCTCTCCGATATTTTTGCACAATCCGCTCGCTCTCTGTGCCGTTGATATCCCGGTTTTGGATATGTAATGCCGCCGAGAGACTGCCAAGGGGTGAGAGCGAGAAGCGAAAGGCACTGAGCGAAAACTATTTAATAACCGTAGGTTGCACGGCCGTGATTAGTCTCGTGGCGCTGCTCGAAAGCAAAACAAGTGGACCGACGCTGGCGGAAGTACTCGTAGTGATCGAAGCCGAGTGATAAATGCAAACAACGCACTTCGACTAGCAGTGATAAACAAGTGGCAGACATAAACAAAACATTTTAGCCATATTAAAAGCTGTGCTCCCATCCCATCGCGGCCCTGCGCGTGTTTGGAAACTACTTATCGCAACGCCCCCGACCAACATTAGACGCCGCACGATGGCCACTCCAGCGGTTTACTCCAACAATCACAAAATCAACGGCAACGGGTGAGTTTTTAAATAGAAGAGTAGTTTCCATTGCATAAGTCTGCAAAATGCAGAATGCAGAATGCAGAGTGCGGACTGCAGAAAGTGCACCTCGCCTGCCAACTGAGGACATCTGTTGTCTAGCTGCCCGCTTTCACTTTTCCTGCCCGCAACGGCGGACTTGGCAAATGTCTCGAACGAGTGCCAAGAGCTGTGCGCGCGTATATATAGCTAGATATAGTTAATAGTTTTATTTAAAACCGCCGCTATTTTGCCATTCTGTGCCAATGCCACTGTTTTTCGTTTTTGTTTTCTTGTTTTTATCTCTCCTCACGCACGCTTACGTTTGCAAATCAGCCGGCGAGCCAAAATCTCATTGTGTTTTCTCATCTCTTACTCTTCTGTGTACACTACGTTCAGTCATTTGTTAGTGTCTAATGAAATTCCGATATCGGTTCGAGAAAATATTGTTGTCAAAGCTTTTAAACTAATTTTAAAATGTTTTAGCAGTAAAAGAATTTAAATAATATATAAATAAATTAAAGGATTTAACTAATGGACAGTAGACATATTAAGAGTAAGAACCTATGTCTTACTCTAATAATTTTTAAAATATAAATATAGAGGTCTCCCCTATTCTAAGCATCTGTTTTGTTACGAAATTTCAGAATAAATAACGAATTTGTTTTTTTAGAAAGCTATTTTAACATTATTCAAACCATATACTTCCTTTTTTAAATTCCGAAATTACAACATTTTTATATTTCAATATATAGTATTAATAAATTTCCTATAAACTTTGAACTTTTCAAAATTTATAATTTAAATTCAAGTTTTTTGATGATTTAATATCAGGGGTCCGCATGTGCCTATCCCGTGGGATTAGAAATTTCTCTGCCGACACGCTGCCGCTACACGAACTGAATACCCACACTGTATAGGATTCCACAGTGCTGACAACTTGTACATTTGAAGCCAGATCTAGGCTTTTTTAGAGTTAAATAGCTATTGTTTTTAGTCATAGAAATTTTTTTTTCCATATTACAGAACATTTTAGCTATCTTTTTTCTCATCTCTAGGAATAGAATGACAATTTAATTATTTTTTATATAATAACACAAATTTCTATATTCCATATCATCTCTGTCAAATAACGTAGAGTATACGCCCGCCTTCTCATTAACACGTTTGGTAATTATTTCCCATTTTGTTTTCGCTCTGTGTTCACAAGTGTCGTTGACGGAGAAGAGTGCAAATATATATCCACATCGTTAGTATTTCTCTAGTTACCAGAACTTGAAAAGAGGTAGCCTCTACATGTGAAAACCTTAAAGGAAAGAATGCAAAATGTTAAACAAATGTCTACGCTAAAGTGTTTCGTGTTAAATTCACAAAAATCCGGATCCATTACCAATGCAATTACAAGCAAGAATACATTTACAAGTAGCTTAGTAGTTAAGCACGTGTGTGGGCCCGAGTCACATACGACCTTGTGCCGAAGCACCTTTGGAATTTTAGTGGGCAGTGTCAAAAGCTAGCGAGAACTGCACCTCTTGACCAATGCGAGAACATCAGCTTTTTGCATTAAATAACCATTTAAACCAAGGACACATTTACCGATCAAAGAGTTAAGACCAATTTAAGTTATCAGTTCCCGTTATCGCTCGCTGTAACGAGCCCCTCCTTCCGATTGCGCTGCTTATCTTTCGATCACTCTTATTTTTTTGCAGTCTACTTTCGGGCCAAAACCAAAATGTACTGCATACTTTTAGGTCGGCGTCGGATAGCAATTGGTGTGTAATGTAGAAAATTAAGACTGGTTTCAAACACTGTGAATAGGGGATGTAAACTTTGGCATTGTTTTTGAAAAGTATTTTGATTACCACTCGAAACACTTCTACGATTACCTCATCTTCCTCTTATTTATTCAAAGACGTTTAAGGATAAATTCTTTAGGAAAAGTCTTTAGAGACATGATGCCCCCGTCACACATCTTCCTTTATTGTAGTGATACTTAGAAGTATGATTTATGTAAGTTATATGAAAATACCACAGACAAATTTGGATTCAGGACACCGAGGTTTCTTATAAGCCGCCTCTTCCTGTGGAATTCCATCATAATAAACACCTTGTAAAAGGATTCTTTCTTAAAGTAATTACTTCTACAGCCATTAAGTGTTAAGGATCCAAAAAAGTATATATTTTCGTGTTTACACACTCGACTTTAGGTTGTAAACAAAAAATGCTCTAAACCTGTAACAAGTATATTAAAATAGTTGCAAATAATTCATTTGTTATGTGCACTCATTAAAGTTTAACTCAAAGTAAGTGCTATTTCGATCGAGATATATCTTGTCTAAGCCACAGAACGCTATAAATTATAATAATTTCTAGAAATCCAGTTCGACAAAAAACCGCAACGATTTACATTTAGCTTACTTATTGTGAACCTATAAAAAAGGTTTGCTAGATAGCCATTAATATCAACAGATAACTAACTTAACATCATACTATGGCGGAGCAAATATTACTGGGAATTGTTTAATATATTCCAACTGTTGTGTTTTGTCACGAACTTAGTTAACATTTTTATGCATTTCCCGTTTTCCGTTGGCTTTCCGCTGATCTGCGATTGGTTGCGGCTTAGCGGTGTCCCCTGCGTATACGTAATATCAGGCCATTTAAGTTCTAACTGCAACTAGCTGAGCTGTTGAGCAATACTTGGTCACGTTAACACAGATCGCTTAGAGAGTGAATATATTTTAGTTCATTTTTAGCTCTAATTTTCTTATCAGCCACAGACACTAACAGACAGCGCGAGTATTCATTATCTTTGCAAAAATCCCCTCTAGTCCATTTTTAAATTAAAGCTGTCAGTATTCGCAGCTCGCATGAATATAATCAAGTGCCTTTACCGCTTTCCCCACTGGCAAAGTCACCCTTGCTCTTGGCTTAAACTAAACCCTAATGCAATCAGGGGATCCACCAAACATCGCAGACTCAGGTGAGTCTGGCTTAACTGAAAGGGTCAGGATGTCTCCATTGGCTAAATTTATTCTTAGTAAGTCTCTTTGATACATTCTTATCAATTTAAATAAATTACTAGGCAGCGTTTTAGATTTAAAAATATGAATTCATTGTCCTCCACCAATTCTACCATCTGAGTGAATAATCTCTATGCCAAATCAAACCTTATTTATTTAGCTATCGCCATTAGGTATTGATTATACACTGATATATGATCGGGTCATAAATACCTCGTCAATTCATTAGAGTGCAATTCTATCTTATCGCTCCACTTCTTAGATGTTGTCAGAAGAAGCTTAATGAAATCGAACGGAAGTATTTACGACCCCCATGGGTTAATTTTTCCACAAGTGCAAATTTGAGAATGAAATAATTTCTCCTTCCTAATTCCACTTCACATTTGAGTGATTATCAATCAGTCACTCAGCAGATGTGGCAGAACATTAAAAATCTGTAAATTTTGTATTTTTGTTTGCAACTAAAAATACAGATACAAAAATACACCACACAGAGGGCAGTTCTCCCACCAAAGCTGCAGCTGTTGGAGGTTTTGCTTACATCTTAGGGCCATGGGAATACATGGTAACTTGATTCTGGCCAGATCTTGGCGTAAATCCCATTTAAATTTGAAGCTCCATCACTGGGCTGGAGGCAGTCGGCCTGTTGCCTTCAAGCGCTCAACATCGACGAAGTGCTGACGAGCAGCGTGTTCTGATTAGAGCTCTGGGAGCACATATAATCCATATATAATCATATATAGTAATCAGGTGCCCCAAGCGAGATAGTGAGCGAGTTATAAAAACTCGCGCTCAGCTGAGCAAATTGCCAATAATAAAAGTGTGTGAAGCGCGAAAACAAACTGAAAACTAATTGGAGAACGCAAAAATATTAAAACAATTGTAATTTGGTGAATAAAAATGTTTGTAATTGTGATCGGCATGGGACTCCCAGGCGGCTAAAGAAAAAAACAGAAACCGCAAGCTGAATATACAAAAGCAATTAAATTATAATTTTCAATACAAATTGTTGTGGTTGCTGACATTTTCCCTGATACTTGCTGATATTTTCCCTGCGCTTATTCCATTCGCGTTGCAAACGTAGTGCGGTGTTATTTTCGCTCGCCGACAAGCGGTGTCAGTGATCTGTGGTCCGGTCCCCGGGTACTTAACATTTAAATGGACTGACGGACCAACATCTCATAATGAATAATATAGCGATGGGGTGTCTAGTATTTTTTATATATTTTTTGTTTAAGTCTCTCTACCTTCTGATTTTTAAAATTAATTGCATCTTTTAAAATTATTGAAATGATAAAAAATACGATTACCAAAATGCTAAACCAGCCAGACTGGATGATGTACTTGCTTTGGCTGCCAAAACCTGCTAAGCATCTGTCAGAATTTTTTGAAACTAATTAGCAAGTTAATTTATCCGTTGCGCCGAACCTTTCCTATATCGTATTCGCAATCGAACCTCCAGGCGATAAAGATATAGATAAAGTGGAATGGCGCAGTTGTGAACCATTTCCACAGAGAAATTCCGCCAACCACCTCTCCAGATGGAATTAATTCAAGATCCTTCTTCAACTTCAATGCCATAAACAAGGCCCTTGATCGTAAATACTCAAAGACTTTTGATGTAATCTGCAAGATTAAGTTCAATGTCTCGGCTCTGATAAGCGATCGATAAGCCTGGAGTACCACAATTGTAGGTCGAGTACATCTTAATTTAATAAAGGTTTCGATCATGAATTGATTAGTAACCTGTAATTGTTACAATTAATATTTTTATCAGATTTTGCGATAATTGGGTGGGGTTTCTTTTATGGAACCTTTCAACTAACCTTTTCTTTTGTTTTTTTTTGCGAATCAATGACCTTTAAAAGGTTTTTGCGTTTGATTTAATCCGTTAAGCTAAGCGAATCGTGCAAGATCTAAAACAAGTTAAATTAACCTGATGCAGGCTTCTTAATTACATTTCCAGTTTCTGTATTTGTTTCTCCGTTTTCCTCTCGAATGTTTAAACATGTCAGCCGAATGTACCGCACGATGTGAAGTTCAGGTATTTGTTTGAAATTTTTTGGCTCTGCCATCAAACGGACCGTGCCTTATTATAGCTAGTTTAGCGATTAACTAAAGCGGCAATTAAGCGAGCGCGTTGAGTGGCCCACATAATGATTATTATTGTCCTTGGATGATCATTTTGGCAACGTTTTGTTTTCGAGTTGAGCCGAGTTCAAAAATCGGAATCGAAAAGCGCGCTTGGCCATTGTGTTTGAACAAAGACGTCACATTGAAGGCACCCACTTAGCGCTTCCAGCGGTGACGACAATTGCGGCTCATAATCGAGATCTATATAAACGTTTTATAATACCATTGGCAAACATAATAAACCAGATGAATGGTGGGAGTGTGAACGAACATCCCTCACTCAGGAAACCTCATTATTTCGTTCACGTACTTGAAATCCCTACTAAATTCTATAGTAACTCTTTCCTAGAGTTCTGATATCATCTTTGGGGGTCTCGGCTGCATATTTATTATGATTGTTTATCAGGAACTAAAGCCGGAATCCGTGCTATGCGGAATCGGAAGCCCCCCAATGGGGGGAATTCAAAACCAGCAATATTTAAGATACAAAACATTTTAAAACCCAATCGTAAACTGTTTGGAAACGCTTTGCACGTAGCCCGGCCCAGCTGTTGTGCCTGATATTTGTCATCCACAAAAAAAAAAAAAAAAAACCCTTACACTCGTTCAAATATTGAACTTATTATGTTGTTTTCCGGATCTTGGCAGTTAGATAAAGCCTCAATAAAAGTTAGATAAACTTTAGTCTTCGAAGAGAGGCTGGAGTAGGTTAAGTAATCGAGTTCCCTGATTCACAGATCTAACTAACTTTATTTGTTAATTGTCTTGCTAATAGAATCGTAAAATGTTAACAGCTTGTGACGCGCCAAGTCATTGATTCAGTTGCAACTGTTCCCGGTGGTCCGTTGTCGTCACAGAATGTCAGAACAATGAGGATCGAGGCTCGACTCTCGTTCTCATTCTCATTCTGGCTCTGGCTCTGGCTCTGGCTCTCACTCCCGTAAGGTTCAATTAGAATGGCACAATGCTTCCGTTTATTCGCTTTCCCATTTGTTTCCCGATCTCGTAGTTATATCATCGCACTGCGCAGAAGACCAGAGCCCACATAAAAGTAATTCATCAAAGCTCAAGGCTGCTTGATTTTCTCCAAGATATAGAAGCTTATTCGGATCCAGAAGTGCTCTTAATGTAACAGGAAAACGATCTACCTTTGACCTTTGGAAGAAATAAAGGACGGCTCTAGTTTAGGTCTCCCAGTATGTTATATTTGGATTCAGTTATATATAGCCCCTTTTTGCGCCTTACGTTTTGATCTTGATTATATATATATCCATTTGTTAATCTGCGAAAGCAATCCTTATTCAGCAAATCAGTTCAATTAAGACTCGTTAGGTTCAAACTACGTATATATGAGTGTATGGAGCGACATTCATGCGAAACGTCGCAATTCCGGTCCATTATTTGGGGCCAGACACACACGTGTCACTAACACGGATAACCCATTCTAATATAAGACAATATCCGAGGGTATTTTCAAAAAACGTAACGATTTTTCCTGACCCACTTTGGCTTTACGTTCCGAATTTATAATGCAAATCAGTGGGTTATCCAGCTGGATTCATAAATAACCATTTTATGAGATATGTGTAATGTATTTCAGGATTCCTGATTATGGCCGAGTTCTCCAATCTTTTTTTCGTAATTGGAGCAGTGCTAATTAGCATGTAAACTAGGCCTAAAATCCCCGAAATAGCTGCTTATCGGCAGAAATGCCTTGGCATTACAGTGGGACCTTCTCCAAACGGAACAAGGCGAATTTAAAATGCACTCTATTCGATGCGGGTACCGCGCTGGACCAGCGCCTATGAAGCGATATAGTTATGGATATGTTATTATGGGTACAAATGTATATACTTCAAGGCCCTGCTGCCGCAACACAATGAATATTCATACGCCAGATATGTATGGTTGTGCCAAAAAGCCAATCTCCGGATCAGTTAGAATAGTTAATAGATAGATCAGATTCAGTTAGCAAGTAGCAGATGCATTGTCAGGTTCACGAGACTCGGAGCAACTGAACCTGTCTGTGTCAGATCGTCAGACTTTGTTTTTTTGTGTTAAAAATAGACCGAACGCGCCCCCTAAGCACGACTAAATATCCAACCCACTCCACCCCATCGGATACGAATCGGAATCCGAATCCGACAACTTGCCTCCAGCTCTCACCTTGTCCCCCACCCGACGATCGACGATCGGTCGCTTGCCGATCGCTCGCCGTCGTCGTCGTAGACTTTATGTGTGTAGTGTTTTTTTTTTATAAAAATGGAATCGGGGAAACAGTTAGAAGTATTCTTGCGCTGACTGGCGCTGGTTGTGCTTGTGCTCAGCAGATCGCGTTCGGGGATCGCGAGCATATCCTGTCCGCCAAGGGATATATGTGTATCAGCCAGCGAACTGCAACAATTTGTACTTACTCACACCCAGACACCACAGCTGTAACCCGCTGGATCCCTTAGTAGTTAGCCGTAAATACGCGATAAAGTTCCTAAAGTGCTATGACCAAGTTAGTGACCATCCAGCTGTTCCTTGCGAGCTGGTGTTGCCTGGCAGTCCTCTCGCAGGCAAAGTCCATCGAAACACCCATCGACTTTGATACCGACAATGATAACGCCATTGCCAAGGATGCGGACGCCGATCCCTTCGACAGTTGGTAAGTGAAGCAGCGTAGCCCGCAGACTTCCGGACTCTGATCTTTAATCACTGGGTCTCTGGAGCGTTCATGTATGCAAAGTACTAGCTAGTATTATTATTATTATTGGTATATGAGTTTTCAGCTTGAGTGCTTTCCTTTCCCCAGTCCCATAAACGTGACGAGTTGGATATGATATTCGTGCCTTAGCTATAGCCGTATCTGATCAAGAGATTCGATTTAACGATAGCTTAGACAGGTGTTCAGCACCAGCTGGATACTCGGGCTACGGCGGTTTTAAATCCATTTAATTAGTGAATTATTTGCACTAATTAGTGACGTCAGTTGAATGGGAATATGGGAACAGCCAGCTTTATGCTTTTTATATGGAAGCCATTAGACAACTTACGTAACTCATCCGGGGTTTTTCGTGCAGGCGAGACAAACTGACGGGGAATGTGTGTAAAATTGGGTAAATTTTTAAGAGAAAACATCTTCCTTTCCAAATAATTATAGTTCTGACATATACATAGGTTTAAACTAACTTTTTTATTAAATATACAAGTGAATTACAAAAGTTTACTTGAAATCTAAAGAAAAGAAGTGATATCCTGTAACGACTTAACATTCGCTTTAGTTTAAGCTTAAATTTCTTGAACAACATATCCGTTTTATAGAGTTACTTACTTATATTATATATACATATCACCTGCTCCATTTCCAGCCAAATCTACTGTACTGGCGACCTGCTGCACACCATCCAAATGGCCAAACTGTTCGCGGACTCCAAGACGTTCGTGGACATGAAACTGAACAATCCGCCGGCCAAGACCCTCTCAGACTTTGAGGCTTTGATGGAGGCCAAGAACAGGACGCCCAGCCGGGATGATTTGATGAAGTTCGTCGATGTAAGTGTATCCCTGGTGGTAGATCCCGACGCTGGCAGAAAATAAAGAATGCGAATTACCTTGCAGGAATACTTCAGCCCCAAGGGCACCGAACTGGAGGTGTGGACGCCCACGGACTGGAAGGAGAACCCCAGCTTCCTCGATCTGATTCCCGACCCGGACCTCAAGCAGTGGGGCATGGAACTGAATAACATTTGGAGGGATCTGGGCCGCAAAATGAAGGACGATGTCCTGAAGAACCCCGAGTACTACTCGATCATCCCGGTGCCCAATCCGGTCATCATACCCGGCGGTCGTTTCATCGAGTTCTACTACTGGGACTCCTACTGGATCATCCGCGGACTGCTCTACAGCGAGATGCAGAACACCGCCCGGGGCATGATCGAGAACTTCATGTCGATCGTGAAGCGGATTGGCTTCATTCCGAACGGTGGCCGAGTGTACTACCACGGCCGGTCCCAGCCGCCACTACTCACCGGGATGGTCAAGTCGTATGTGGACTTCACCAACGACGACCTGTTCGCCATCAATGCCCTGGAGGTGCTGGAGCACGAGTACGAGTACTTTGTGAACAACCACACGGTGCAGGTGAAGGGTCACAACCTGACCGTCTACCGCGACACGTCCACAGGCCCGCGGCCCGAGTCCTACAGCGAGGACGTGGAGACGGCCGAGAACTTTGACACCGACGAGGCCAAGGAGGATCACTACAGCGAGCTCAAGTCGGCGGCCGAGTCGGGCATGGACTTCAGCTCCCGCTGGTTCATCAACGAGAATGGCACGAATGTGGGCAACCTCACGCACCTGAGAACCCGCTCGATTGTGCCCGTCGACCTGAACGCCTTTCTGTACTGGAACGCCAAGCTGATAGCCGAGTTCCACTCGAAGGCGGGCAACATTGAGAAGGTGACCGAGTACGAGAACAAGGCGGCGAAGTTGCTCCTGGTAAGTGTTTCCTTCTGAAAAGGTTCGGAATGCTCAGGGATAAATATTCTCTTCCACTTACAGGGCATCCAGGAAGTTCTGTGGAACGAGGAGGTCGGCTGCTGGCTGGACTATGATATGATCAACGAGAAGCCGCGCAACTACTTCGTGCCCACCAATCTCTCGCCGCTGTGGGTGAAGGCCTTCAACATTTCCGACACCGAGAAGATCTCCAAGTCGGTGCTGGCCTACATTGAAGCCAACAAGCTGGACACATTCCCCGGCGGTGTTCCCAACACACTGTACCAGACCGGAGAGCAGTGGGACTTCCCCAACGTGTGGGCGCCGATGCAGTACATTGTGGTTGAGGGCCTGAACAACCTGAACACGCCCGAAGCCAAGAATCTGTCCAAGTCGTGGGCCATCCGCTGGGTGAAGTCCAATTTCAAGGCTTACAGCGATAACTTCCACATGTACGAGAAGGTGAGTTGGCAAATACTTTGGAACTAGCTCTTACGGGAAGATAACCACAAATAGGGAATGATAAAGGGGCAATATCTATTAAATGTGTCAGCTAATCGGTTTGTTTGATCCTCTCCGTTACAGTACAACGCCGAACAGTTTGGAGGACACGGTGGCGGCGGCGAGTACGGCGTCCAGACAGGATTTGGCTGGTCCAACGGCGTGATAATCGAGTGGCTGAGCAAGCACGCTCGCGAGATCGGAAGCGATGGCAGCGGCGGTGGCGGTGCAGCAGGTGAACAGCCGCAATAGAACGAATCCGTAGAGCGAACGAACGCGCAAGCCAAAACGCTTTCCATCAGACATCATTGTCACCATTGTCATCACGGGCTCAAAGGGCCAAAACTCTATCGAATACCTTGATATCTACATATATTTGTACATGTATAAGAATCCATCCAGAAGCGCTCATCTCTGCTCATACCTAGGCTAAGGAAATGCTCTCTCTCCACCATCACCATCTATCCCTATCTATGCCGCTGTCTGTAACCTATCTCTGTACCGCGAACAATCGACATACCGAGCCAAGCACTGCGAGTCACAGCATCACAGTCACCACAGTCACAGCACCGACAGGAAGCAGGATCGGATCCAGCATCTGTGTGCACTCTCGCTGTTAACCAATGTATCTGTCCTCGTGTGACTTGTCCAAATTCAAGCAAATAAGAACATTAAATGTCTCACAGAGGGGGCCGAGCACCGCGCAGTTCAAGGTGTGGATTCACGCGTAAGTGTCCAATTGGTTCATTCTATTCGGTTGATTTGTGTTTGTGAATGTCGAGGCATGCGTAACCCAGCACCAGCACCAGATCCAGCATCATAACCAGGACACACTCTGTACCAGGCTAACCCCTCACACTTCCTATATAACAGACTTATCGAGGGTTGCTCCCACTATATTCTATTAACAGCAAGCATGCATTCAAGGCCTTAAAAAGTCTGCCTAATTACAATATAGTAGCATTTATAAACTACCACGATTAATATTATTATTATCACTGATCTGAACATTTCCCTCTCCCAATCCCCATCTAGCTGCTCGTGTGATGAGTGTTGTGGGCGTGGCGGCGGTTACCATAGTAGCTCTGATAGCAGGTCGTGTTCTATGGTGAGGTAAGCGAACTTCGATGCGAAATCCCTTCGCGCAGACAGCATATTGATCTCAAACTTTCTTTTCTAATCTCCTCCGCAGCCACTCTGTGCCAAACAATCTGTAATTGCTTCCCGAATGTGATTCCCCGTTGTGTGTGTGTGTAGTGTTTGTAGTTGTTCAAGAGATTGCAGTATTAGATTTTCATTATTCGCTAGTTGTTGATGTGAGAGTTGTACATACAGAATTTACATGGGCATGCCCGACATTGTTATTAATTTTTAATATATTTAGAAAATACCTAAGCCAATCCTAGCTCCTCGCAACCAAATGAAGACACAAATACAAATGTTAAACTAATTTACAAACGTTGTTTGCTTAGTATTTTTGAATAAACAAAAGCCCAAACAAATCCCTTTTTTGTTGCATGACAAGAACTAAGTACACAGTTCCTTTAATTGCTGCTCCCTATCTTATTACAGGCGAAGTTGGTTTAAGTAAACAAAAACAAACAATTTGTTTTTAATTTGTATATTTGCTTTGAGTTCAAATTCAATTATGAAAACTTACCTACGACAAAAGCTTATAGACAACTAACTCATCAACATAAATAGAGCACAAAGGTACGTTGGAATCGAAAAATTAAACATTGGCGAAAGTGGATATGACGCGACCTAAGACGGCAAATGGAAAGGTTTCACCCCCAAATCGTAAATGTACTAAAGGAGCACGGAAACGGAGCAATACATGGTCGTAGTTAACAAATAGCACACACAGAATAACTAAGGCTCATAGCCCGGCCGCCTAGTTGGACTGATGATGATGCTGTCCCTGCTGTTGCTGCTGCGCCTGCTGCGGCGCCTGTCCCTGGCTAAAGTAGGGTGCGGTATTTGGCGTGAGCAGAGTGTGACAGATATCACAGACTCGGGCCACACGTTTTCGTGGCCCCGATGGCACCGTTTTCGTTAGACACTTATCGCAGTAGATGTGGCCGCAGTGCCGGCAATGGATTTTTCGCACCATGACCGTAAAGCCGGCGTTGCACATGGGACAATTGTTCACATCATCGTCGTCCTGCCAGCGAACCTCCGTATCAGCGTGCCGCAGCTCCTCCAACGACATCTATGGATAAAATATAGTTAAATGAATGTACATACATATTTAAGTGAATAAACCATAGTTTTATATTTTTAGCGCACTTACCTGAAGGGTTTGAGATAGTTTGACGAAGTCCTTCTGCACTGTCTCCATGGTGGAGAGCTCCTCTTGCAGCGTCTTAATCTTTGTCTTGTATTCCGAGTTGTTTTTGGCATACTTCTCCTGCGAAAAGGAGAGATCAGGCCCGGCTTTATATTACCAAAAGATTTCACTTACATTGGCCTCCTGCAGCTCAATTATTTCCACGCGACACTCGGACAACTGCTTGTTGAGCTCAGCCTCTTTGCGCTCCAGTTGGGTTTTGGTCGTCTCGTGTGCCTGCACCGTGACCAAGTGCTCCGTCACACGATCCCTGTGAATCCAGTTCAAGCATGAGTATGAGCTACAGGGTGCTGAGCTTATACTTACTGCAGTGACTTTATGTCTAGTTGCATTTTGCGCTTATAGGACCGACGCTCGTTGTTGCTCTCCTCCAGCTGGGCTCGTAAGATCTGCGTTTCATCCAGGGTGCTCAGGCACTTTTGCCGTTCGTATTCGCTGCTGAGCCGGGCCTGGATCAGCTCGTTTTGCTGGCGCAGGATGAGTTCCTGCAGCTCGACGACCGTGTTGGGCAGATTGATGTACTGATTCTCGATCTCCTCGGACGTGGCCAGATAGCGCCCGGACAGGAAGTCGTTGTCCGCCTGCAGCGTCTCCAGCTGCTTGTTCACGCGCTGCCTGTCATCGGTGACGCGCTGTATTTGCTTCATTACCTCGTCCCTGGTCTCGAGGAACTTCTGCTGCATATCCAGCAGTCGCTGCTCGTTCGTCTTGGCCTGCTCGCGCAGACTTTGTACTTCGCTCTTGTGGGCCTCGCGCTTCTCCTGCCACTGGTCCTCCAGTTCCTTCCGCAGCGCCGCCTCCTTGGCCATTGTCTCGCGGGACTCTGCCAGCTGCTTCTGCAGCAAATCCACCTGCTTCTGTTGCTTTTTGATGTGTGCGTTCTGCTCCTCGGATTTTTTCTCCGCCAAACTGCAGGCCTCGCAGCCAGACTCGGCCGCATCCATGGATGTGGACTTGTGCATGGCGGATGCATCCTGTACTGACGCCTCCTCTTTCCTGACTGCTAACCTGGCCTGCAGTTGGTCATCCTGCTCGCGCAACTTCACCTTCAGAGCCTTCATCTCTTCCTGCAGCTGCTCCACAATCGAGTGCAGCATTTCCGTCTCCTCCGAGGCCTATAAGGTGATTTCATTAAGGTAAACGGCGAGTTCAAAATTGTAGGAGACTTACGAATTGCTTTCCACTGCCGTTGCCCTTGCCCGATCCCCGATTGTCATCCTCCTGCTGAAAGCTACTGTTCAGCGAATCGCTGCCCAGCTTGCGCACTGAGCCTAGCGTCTTCTTAACCTGATTCAGCACTTGCGGTGCTATGCCGACGGATGACTCAGCCTGCGGCTGCTGAGCCAGCGTCTGCGTCTGAGTCTGCTGATGAATCTGCTGGTACTTGGTCAGCTCTAGCTTGAGACGTTCCAGCTCCGTCTTGTAGTGCGAGGACTCCTCAATCGTGTCCTGCACTAGCTGCTGCAACGATGAAATCTCTTCCTGGGCCTTAATGTCCCTCAGCTGCATCTCGTTCTCCGACTTGAGGTCCGCCACCATCAGGTGAGTCTTGAGCTCGTCCAGCTCCACCTGCAGCTGCCTGCGCTCAGCCTGGCTTTGGCTGACCTCCGCCTCCTTCTGCATGTACAGCTCCCGCATCTTCGCCCGCTGCGTGTTGAACTCGTTTTGCATTTTACGCATCTCGGTTTGCAGGATAATTAGTTTGTGCGGGCTGGTCGCGTCATCTTCACCTGCTGGTTGGAATTTGGCGTTAATAACCGAACGCCCCTGGCTGCACGCTTACCATTAGCAGGCTCCGCCGAGACTCTGGCTTCCGTCTGGGTTTCATTTTCTTCCATTTTCTATAATAAACGAATGCTAATTTGTTGGTTTATATGTACATATGTATGTAAGAGCAGCCAGAACACTTCCGTGTTGGGCAACGCCCGCAGTCGCCAGAATATTGGGATTAGTCAACACTAAGTGTCCAAGAGTGTGGCCGTATTTATGCTAGAAAAGAATAAGGGTATTTAACTATCGCACGAGAATCACGAAATCCAGAAAAGGAGCAAAAGCTGCTTTTAGCATTATCTTGAAAGGAAACCGCTGTTTTTATACCCGGTACCCGTAGGGTACAAGGTATCTCCGACCCTATAAAGTATATATATTCTTGATGTCCGAGAATGCGAGAATTTGTTTTGTTAGAGCATATTCGGAGTTAAACTAAGTAGCCTGGAAGCAATATGAGCGTTTTTTACGGTTTCGTAGGATTTTTGAAGAGAATTTACAGTCATTATGTGCCAAAAAAAGAGTCAGAAAAGATCGATGTTTATACCCGGAGTACAACGGTATTATAAGTTAGTGAAAACCGAAAATGTATGTAACAGGCAGAAGGAGGCATCTCCGACCNTATAAAGTATATATATTCTTGATCAGCGTCACCAGCCGAGTCGATTTAGCCATGTCCGGCATTCCGTCTGTCCGTCCGTATGAACAAACAGATCTCAGAGACTATAAGAGCTAGAGCTACCA
>JAEIIF010055762.1:0-34986 GCA_018874455.1 Drosophila trapezifrons
CTCTAATGAAAACTCTAGTTAATGAAGTTTTTAATACAGTATCATAACACCATTATTAATAGAGGTTCCCTGATTTGAGTAAATTAAGCCACTATTTTATTCAATTTACTCATCCCTTGACTTTTAATTGGGGCATTCTAGGCACCTAATGAAATCATTTTCTAAATTACCATAGCACCAAAGGAAATAAGGAATAATTACCCAGTTCACAAGCCCTATAATTGCTCTATTTAAATTATTTAATATTATAATTAGTTGTATTACTTTTGGTTTTTTTTATAGAAGCAGAATGTCTGAGTTTCACTGCCTCCAATTAAGCAGAAAAACACAGTTTCGGTTCAGAGGGAAATTCATTCAGTTTTCTTTTGCTGCCTTTCCCATTCCCTTTCCCCGATGTAGCACCTTTGGCCACTGACAGAAACACTCGTCCCAACTGGCGTTGGGCACTAATCAGAATCAACACTCGTTGACACCCAGGTCCATCATCAATTGTGTCCTCCTCCCGGGTCTGAGTTTTTCTTTTTTTGAGATTTAAGTTTGTGCGACGGGGCGTGGGTGTCAAATGTTTGCACAGATTGCAAGAGGAAGCCCGAAAATAAAAAATACAGAATATAAAATGGGATTGGGAATGAGAATGGGAATGTATTTTTAAGGCTGCCTTTCTCATTCGGCGGTCTCTGTTTATTTTGAGAATTCCCTGCCAGCGCCTCAGAGGGAGAGTAATATGTATTCGAGTGTCGAGATTCTTAGCGCCCTGAGCACATTTTCTGGCCGCCTGCCCAGGGGCAGAGGAGAGATCAGCCGACAGCTGATAGGCGCTGATTTCGTGGGTCAAGTTCAAGTGTAAGATGTGCGTACTATCCCTGCACGGGACTATCTACGGATCGGGGTTCCAAGCGACGCTACGTATACGCAACACTCGGTTTAGGTGCATTGACTCCGCTTTTTTCCCCTCTGTTTCTGGCCAAGACAACACGTTTTGCATAATTCACATAATTTCAGCTTACGCCCTGCACTTTTTCCCCTCGATTTCGGGGCTCATATTTTGGTTATGCATGCCACCGGTGATTGGTTTTCTCTCGCTTCGTGGAAATCAATTAAACACTGACTCTGGTCTGCCTCTGTCGGGTTAAAAGTATAAGAAAAAGGCAAAAGAGAACGGACTTGAATATAAGAAAGAGTTTTTCAGGTTACGCCAGAATTTAGGCTCATTTGCACTTGATTGAACAGTTGAATTGCAAAATGCTTAAATGGCACTTTATTGATAATGTTGACGGCGGACTCCGCGGGCAATGTGGGTCATTATGCATGGAACTGCACCGCATTCACTCAACTATATATATTTTTTCAAGTATATATACATCAGTCGATCTGTCACCCGCCCGTCGGAGTCAGTCGGAAATTAGAATATGCTAATTTGTCTTTCCAGTGCCGCCGCCGACGACTCGCTGACTCTTGAATGGGCATTGTAAGCACTGTGAATGGAGCTGAGATCTGCGGGCTGAGAGCCAAGATCTGCGAGCTGTGCTGGCCAAATCCGATCGCCTGACTGACTCACAAAGCCATGGCCAGACGTCATCTCTGTCTCTGTTGGCGGTTTTGCCGCTTTTTTCCCTGGCCTAATGCGGTCAACACATTAACGTTTGCGCCAGCTTCGGCCTCTTCTTGGCCCGGCCAGATACCCAAATCACCTGATGTTTTAATTGCCCGGCGTCATCAGTTTTTTTTTTCTCCGTTTTGTATTTGGTTTTTTTATGCAAAGAGAAAGAGAAATGGAAATGGAAATGGCAAGAAATGTGGCGAATTTCGTAGAAGGTTCAATAGAAAAGTGGTCTCTATATGCTTGGAAGGCCAACCGAGGCTGCAGCCTGGTCTATTTTCCAGCTCATTTCCATATATTTATATATGGCCAAACAAAGCCCAAACAAACACTTTTCATTTGATGATTGTGGCCGCGCGAGCGCAGGCTAATTGAAATGTATAAAAAAGATTTGCACAAATCTAAAAATACCCATATATAACAATTTATTTCGCTGGCGATCGCAGCATGACGTGATTTAATTTTTTCACATTTCGCTGGCATTGTATTTATTTATTTATTTCTTTTTTTTTTGAGTGCGAAAGAACGAGTTGAGCGGGGTAGAAGCTGGCCAGGAAGGAGAGTCGCTTTATTCCAGTTGAACTGAAGACTGCTCCCGTCTCCGTCTCTCTGTCAAGGTTGAACATTTGTCATCGTTTAAGATTTCGCCGCTGTCTGGCGCTGATTTCTTCCAATTTGCAAACTTGGAATACTAAGTTCTCTCAGTTCTTTTTCATCTAGTTATTAAGTGGCATTTGGTGGATGTTTTAGGGCATATTAACCGCCCCCTTTTCAGAGTCCGCCCCTCTCTAATTTCCACTTCCTGTCGCCGCCACATCAAAGTGTGCTCTCGGTCTGAAAGTAATTAACCAAGTCCCGTGATCGAATTATGATATCAGCCCAGATTGAAGATTGCAGATCGCCAGCAGAGAGCTGTGCAGATTTTAGCAAAAGGCAATTAACCGCATTGATTGCATTTGGCCGCAACAGGTGGCAGCTGCAAATTACGGATTCAGCAATTGACAGATTTTGATAAATGTCCAGGTGAAAGTTCCGTTTATGCATCGCCATCGCAGTCGCAATCGCGGCAATTTGTCAACACCAAAGCCAAAAGAAGACATGGCCGGGTGCCTGTTTAGCCAAAAGAAGTGACACAATTGCTGGTAACCACTTTTCTCATGTGTCGCCGTCGCCGTCGCCTCGCCTGAACATAATGACACTGACCTTGGGCTCCCCCTTCGGAGTCTGGGAATCTCTGAGGAGATTTATTTTTGCCTGGTCGTGTGACGCCTCATTTCCAGTTGGCATTTTCCGCTCCCGTTCCCGATCCCGATCCCTAGTCCGATTCCCATCCCAATCCCTCAATTACTTGCCATGGCAGCAGCTGCAGATCTGCCTGTCTCAGGGTTGTGACCATTTCCAATTTGCAGCCTCATTGCCTCGAAAAAGGGCGGGAAAAAGGGGAAAAAAGGGAATCCCCGTGGGGAGACACGTGCAGGCCAGGGGGAAACGGGTGGGTTCTACCCTTGGCAGATCGGTCTCAATTCCAGCTTGCTACTTCCATGCAAATATAGTCCAACTGTTGAATAATTCAGATCCGCGTTACAAATTGCAAATTGCTCGCCGAGACTCACTCAGACAACTCGGCATCTTTGCCAGATCTCTCGTCTATCGGATGATTAGGATTGGGCATCGCCATTGTGCCGCACAGAGAGAGAAATATATATGTTATTTATAATACATTATAGATGTACATATTCATTTTTGTAGGGGTATTGTTTACTTTAATGAGCTCCTTTACAGTTGGAAATTTAAATTTTACTTTGTTAAAGTGGATTTAATATCTTTAAAGGTTGATCGTTAATAAATATATGTTTGTGGTTCTACTTAACCTCTTCAAGATCTCTTTTTTAAAAAATAGTATTAAAGCTCCATATGTTTTTGAGGCTTTAATGGGATTCCTATTCCCGAGAGGGATTATCACAAACTAATTCAAGTTAATTTACTTCATATTAGGCTTATTAAGTTTAAGTTTGCTGCCTTAAAATGCATTAGAAATCTGAATTCAATTAATATGTAAAAGATCAAACCTAGAATTCAGTGAGTGTGAAAATTATTATTTTAAAAATATTTCTATAATAGAATATACTGATATTCTTGAACTCCTAGAAACAATATTCCAGGAAATACAAAAACCAAAAAATCGCAGAAATAAAGATTTGGCTCTGTGGACGGGAGCATCAGCTTTTGCGGTCAGAGGCTGAGGGCGGCTGCTTATCAGTGGCTGAAGGGGGGTTCCAGCGAGCGCCAGTTGCACTTAAATTGCATCCACGAGACAGCCGTCAATCAGTTTGCGTGGCTCGTGGAAGGCGGGCTATATACACACGTATGTACATATATTACGTATACGTAAACAGAAGATGCGGATTAAAAGCGGGCCGCTGGCAATCTGCTCTGATTAAGCGAGTGCAAGTGACCAAGGCCCTCGCTGGCGACTCGGATTCTCCGATTCTCGATTCTACCCAAATCTCCCTTGGACTGACGCTGACTCACTCTGCCCAAAGGGATTGGGTCAGGTGCCTGCCTGGACTGCAGCTGATGTCACGGAGCGAACGGGTGAAATATTAATTACACTTCGCGAAGATAGCGTCGAATACTGAGGCCTGAACAGCGGTGATAGCTAAATCTAACACCGATAACGACCGCCGATAAGAAGAGGGGAAAAGAGACAGAGCATAGCTGCGGAAGATGGTAGAAAAGCGGGGATGACGCAACCAATGACGAAGACAGGTTGCCAGGCGGAGAGATACCATGACTGCCAAAGCTCTGTTAGTTTCCGCTCAGAGGTAGAGCCGTGATGATCGAACATCTATAGGTTTGCAACAGACGAAAAAATCAAGTAAAATATTTCCATAACGCCGATATAGAGGAGAGTCTAGTAATTCCCATATTTTAGACACTTATCTTCCGCCAGCAGAGCTTTGGCCAACTTGTGATTCACTCCTAATGGCTGTCGTTAAGTTTTTTAAAGGGGAAACCAAAGTTCAATAGGAATTCTACGAACTTGTTTCTCGTTTAATTGTAATTCTTAATTTTTTACGACAATACCGAAATCTTAATAAAGATCTTGAATACTAAAGCCTGTTCCCTGATTCCTTTCAGATAAGACACTCAGCGAGGAAGACAGAAGGAACCACTGCCATCACACACACACTAGCTAACTAGCTAACGCCGCAGCCATGGAGCACTTCAAACTGACCGCCTGGCTGGCCCTGCTCCTCTGCGTGGCCGTGGCCGCCACGCCCACTCCCGCCATCGACTGTCCGGCGGACTGCAGCTGCACCCTGGCCCAGCACACACACAAGCCGCTGTACCACCTCAAGTGCAACAGCACCGCGGGCCTGCGGCTGGCCGAGAAGCCCTTCCAGACCTCGGTGCCCGTGCACTCGCTCGACCTCTCCGGCCTGGGCCTCACCCGGCTGGGCCATGTGCTGGACAAGCTGCCAGAGCTGACCTCCGTGGATCTGTCCCACAACGAGCTGTCGGAGCTGGGACACCTGAGCAAGGGCCTCAAGCGACTGAGCCTGAAGCACAACCAGCTGACCTCCGAGAAGCTGAAGAAGCTGCCCCAGCACCTCCAGGTGCTGAACCTGCAGCACAACCAGATCGGCCAGCTGCCCCTGGAGCTGACCCACATGCACCAGCTGCGCCAGCTGGAGCTCGGCCACAACGCCATCAACTGCTCCTGCCAGACCCTGGAGGTGCGCAACTGGCTGGTGGAGCGCATCGTCTACATGGAGCACCCGGTGGTGTGCAGCTACCCGCTGGAGTACAAGGGCCGCTCCTGGCTGCAGCTGAAGCAGGAGGAGATCTGCGCGAAGGAGCAGCGCCAGTTGTCCGATCCCGAGGTGGAGGAGAACGAACTGATGATGGGCGACCAGCCGGCCGCTGCGTCCGGAGAGCACGAGAACGAGGATGAGCTGGACAAGGACTTCCTGCCGCTCACCGGCAAGGCCAGGGCTGTCACCTCCAAGAAGGCGCGTTCTCCGCAGGAACCTCTGCCCGGCGACCAGGTCGAGGGCTCTGGCGACCTCAGCGAGACCAACATGGAGCTGTCTCTCCCCGCGGAAGTGGAGCCAGAGGCTGCCGAGTCCGAGGTATCCGAGGCAGTGGCCACCACCACCAAGCCGGAGAGCGTGGAGAGCATCGTAGATGAGGAGGACGACGACGCCGAGGCCTCTGGCAGCGGGGGAGGACTGCTTATCATTCCCGATCCCTCCAGGGTTCGCATAGCCTCGGACGAGGACCTGGACGGAGACGGAGAGAAGGAGGCGGAGGGACCCACGCCCGAGGAGAACGATAGCAAGCCCCTGGAGAGCCCCGGCAACGGCATCTTCACCAGCCACATGGGCATCTTCGAGGGCCAGGAGAAGGAGGACAAGCCCGTCGAGGAAGAGGTTATCGTGCCGATCGTACAGACCAAGCTGGACACCGACCTCAAGTCCGAGGTGGTGACCGACGGCCCGCTGGACAGCAGCAAGGAGTCCGAGGACGTCCAGACCGCCAGCGTGGGCAAGCGGACGGACGACAGCAGTGCCATCTACTACCTGCTGGCCGTGATCGGCCTCATCGTGGTCGGCCTGGTGCTCTTCGTGGCCATCAAGCGCTGCAAGTACGACAGCAACGCCGCCGCCCGCGACGCCGAGGCCCAGCGCCAGACGGAGCTCCTGGACATGGACAAGAAGCAGCTGGGCAAGCCGCTGCACAAGAACGGCCATGGCAACGGCCAGGAGCACTCCCCCCTCATTGGGGAGAAGACCAAGCTGGACGAGGCTCAGATCGTGAAGAAGGCCTACGAGAACGGCGACGCCAAGGACGGGGCTGGCCAGCAGCCGCTGCTCAATGGCAATGGCGCTGCCAAGGATGCCTCCGCTCCCGGCTCCCAGGGAGAGCCGGCTGTCCACGAGTACTATCCCATCAGTCCCCGCTACCCCACCCCCCAGTCGCCGCGTGCCTCCAAGTACGCCCAGCACCAGCAGCCCGCCGCCGAGCAGAACAACAACAACGAGCCGGACGCCGCCTACCTGCCCTCGTCCCCCAAGTCCGGCCGCTACTCGCCCGTCTACTCGCCGGAGACGGGACGCGTCAAGATCAAGCTGACGGAGACCCCCAAGCCCAAGACTCCCATGCTGGTGACGCGCAGCAAGTCCAATGCCGGGGAGATCATCACCACGCCGGTGCCCACCCACCTGTCGGTGCCCCTCAATGGCCACTGAGCTGGGCCAGCCATCGCCTCTCGACACAGCCCCGACCTTCACGACCCCCGAAGAGTGTCCTGTTCCGAAGGGATCGGATCAGCCGTAGATTCATCAACAGGGGACTCTGGGGTGCATTCATCACCAGCAACACACATAGCCAACAACAACAGCCAAGGATGCCAGGAAGGATCAAGCAGCCAGCATCGAGGATCCCGCATCCCGCATCCCGCATCCAGCGACGACGACAGCAAACTATTCGATTTAAGCACCCGCTCCCCCCTTAAGTGTAGCCGAGAAGTAGTGTCTAGCCATAAGTAAATTAATTACGCCTAAGCATAAATCTAGTTTAATACCAAAGTTAAAACATATATGCGTCGAGTGAGAGGAGGCTCCCTTGGAACTTGCAACCTGCAACTGGCAACTTGCAACTTGCTACTTGGAATATATATGCTTTCGGCCTGCTTCTGCATGTGATGTGTACACACCATACTTACTGTATATGTACTTTTATATCCTACCAACATACTGTAACTACTTAAGCTCCCTTCTCTTGTGAAATTATAATGTGTTAATTCATTAAATGAGCGACTTTTCAAATATAAACAGAGGTTGGTGGTTTTTAGTTTGGAATTAAAGTGGAAAATAGGGTTTAATGAGCTAAATATTGAACTAAGATCAAGGATATTCCTTAAACTTAAGGTGTTAAGGAAATATAAAGCTTAAAGGATTTATATATATGTTTCTTGGTTTCTTGAGAGCTAAGATGGATATTCCTGTTAAAATATAACATAAATTAAGCCATAAATAACCTGAAGGTAAGAAATTTTTTTAATTTTATGCAGAAAATAATTATTCTTTAAAAGTAGTACAAAATATCCATTTATATTTCTCTAACTTAACCTGCATTTTGTTTTAATTAATTTTTAAAATAAATCTAAAATCTGGTTCCACAAAGTGGATGATATATGTGTATGTAGTTCCCATTTTGGCCGCATAATTTGGGCTGAGTTAAGAGCGTCGCCACTTTAGGAAATAAGTCAACATAACTGACATGTAGATGGCGCCCTAGCACAGCCAAGTTTCTAACCACTTGGAACTTGAACCCAGAACAAACTCCCTTTTTCGAACTTGATTTTAAATCGAAACTCGACTATTCGAACTTTCGAATTTAATACACACTCCACTTTTCGAAGTTGAAGTGTAGACCAGAAACCACTTTTCGAAGTTGAAGTTAGAAAAACTCCTCTTCTCGAACCTGAATTTAAAACAGACAAGTTCCACAGTTCGAACTTAAATTTTGAAGAGTCAACTTTTTGATGTTGAATTTACAACAAACTCCACTTTTCGAACTTTAGTTGAAAACAAACTCCACTTTTCGAAGTTGAATTTAGAAACGAACACAACTTTTCGAACCTGAATTTAGAACAGACTCCACTTTTCGAAGTGGCACTGTTAGGGAGCTTGCACTCAAGCGGCCAGAGCTTTCACTCTAGAACCCAGAGCTTTCACTAGGGAATCCAGAGCTTCCACTAAAAGGAGAAAGAAAGGAGAAAGGCCACTCAACACTCGCGGTCGCAGGAATGGGTACATTTGTATTTCTAGTTCTCGGTGCGTTTAAATAGTCTTATTTATGGAAATGCTTACTAAATAAAAAAGGGAATGAACTGTGGGCTTGCCCCGCCTAGAAGAGCGTCTCGCGCATGGGCTTGTGCACCTGGACGCGGCGCTCCGAGTCGCTGGAGGAGTAGCCATCGGCGGCGGTGGCCGCCGTGAAGCTGCCGCTCACCCGCCGGCCGGCCGAGTTCTTCCGCTTCCGGCGCTTGGCCCGCTCCAGGTCGTGCTCCGACTCGGACGGGGACCGGGACGCGCTCGAGCGGCTTCCGTCCGGCAGGGAGCGCAGCTCCGGGGCCGTCAGCTCCTGGAAGTCGCTGGCGAGGGTGGAGGAGGAGGCCTGCTTCTTGGCCGCGCTGAAGTAGTCCTCGACGGCGGGATCCAGCTCCAGCACCGGACTCTGCTGCAGCGTGTAGACCTGGGCGCTGACCTTCATGGTGGGCGGCGGCGGAGGAAGGGGCCGCTTGGGCTT
Organism: Drosophila trapezifrons; assembly: GCA_018874455.1. Taxonomy (NCBI): domain Eukaryota; kingdom Metazoa; phylum Arthropoda; class Insecta; order Diptera; family Drosophilidae; genus Drosophila; species Drosophila trapezifrons. Next base: position 8,921 of record JAEIIF010055762.1, read on the forward strand.
CCGCTTGGCAAAGGGGCTGCCCGGCTTGCTGGCCACGTCCTCGGGATCCGTGAGGAACTCCACGCTCTCGGCCGCCATGTTGACGCGCTTGAAGGGCGGAATCTCGGCGATCTTGGGCCTGCGCTTCGTGTACGGACTGTTCTCGTAGCTCTGGAAGTTGCCGATCTGCTCGGCGCTCTGCAGGTTCTGGGTCTTCAGGTGGGCGGCCGGGAAGCGCGACTCCTCGATGCTGAAGCGCCGGCTGCCCGACTGGCTGTACTCCATGTGTCCCGTGCGGCGGTAGGGTCCGTACTGGGCCGTGCGCTCCTTGTCCCGGTTGGACAGCATCTCCACGCTGCGGAACCGCTGGCGGCTGTCCAGCTGCAGACCGTCCTCCGCCTCCGACTGGGAGCCTTCGGCCTCGTCGTGGGTCTGCGAGCGTCTTAGCTTGCGGGAGTTGCGGGACCTCTCCGGACTGGAAAGATCCATCATGGACTTGACCGGCCGGACCAGCTTGGGCATGCGCAGGGCGTCCTCGTAGGAGGGCAGCAGGCTGATCTCCTGTTGCTGCTGAATGCTGGGCGTGGCATCTTCCAGGAGGATGCGATCGTTGAGATCTCGTCTGGGGGAGAGAGAATATGGAATTATGGAAACTATAATCAATCCCAGAGCCTAGCACTTACATGCGTCTGAGCTCATCATCGTTCTCCGCGTACTCCCGGTGATTGTCCCTGATCTTGCGCTTCTTCAGGAACTTTTGCAGGCAGGCATAGGCCAGGACCAGGCCGCCCAGCAGGAGCAGGGTGATCATTATAATGGACCAGGCCTTCTCGCCGCCACTGCTGCTCCTGGCATTCTGGATCCACACATCGGCGCAGGCGAACTCCCAGAGTTTGCCATAGAAAATGGCAGGAGCGGCACAGCGCAGGTGATTCTTGTCCTTGATCTGGGGAAATAAGGGAATATTTATATGGGAAAACCCAAAGAATCCAGGAGCAAACGAACCTTGGCTGGCTTGGCGGTTATATAGTCGTAGAACTCCACGAAGAGCGGGTTGTGGCAGTCGCAGATCCAGGGATTGTCGCCCAGCCAGAGCTGATCCAGGAATTTGTTGCTGCCAAAGTAGGGCGGCGGAATGGGACTCGTCAGCCGGTTGCCGTTCAGGTGGAGATCGGCCAGCTCGGGGAACTCCCTGAAGGTGTTGTTCCGCACAGTGGTCAGCCTGAAAGGGGGAACCAGTTACTCCTATTACCTATTCCAGGAGAAAGACCACTGAAACCCACCTGCAGTTGGCCAGATTCAGTTGCTGCAACGTCTCCGATCGCATGAAGGTGGGAATGTCGCTGATCAGGTTGTTGGACAAGTCCAGCTTCTGGATGACCGACAGACTCGACAGGGCCGAGCTCTCTATGGAGGCGATCTCACACCAACTCATGTTGATGGTTCTCACGGAGTTGGACACGATCCTGGTCAGCTTCTGGAGCACGTTCCGGCTGAGATTGAGCTCCACCAAGACGTCGTTGTAGCGGACAATGTTCCTGTCCAGTCGGGCTATCTCGTTGAAGGCCAGGTTCAGCTGCTTCAGTCGCTTCAGGCTGTCAAAGGCGCCCTGGCCCAGGACACGGAGCACGTTCTGCGAGAGATCCAGCACCTCCAGCATGGTGTTGTTGGCGAACGTGGTGGCGTCCACGGCCCTCAGGAGGTTTCCCCGCAGACGCAGCTCCGTGAGCTGGGGTAGTCCGCTGAGCTCGATGCTGTCCAGGTTGCAGTAGGACACATCCAGGCGCCGCAGCTCGTAGGTCAGGATGGGATCCACTTCGAGGCCGCCGAACTCCAGCTGCGTGTTCCGGGACAGGTTGAGGTCCTCCAGATGCTGCAGGGAGTCCAGGAAGAAGCCCGACAAGTGCTGAATGCTGCAGTTGCTCAGGTCGAGGCTGCGCAGGCTCCGCGAGGGCAGGGCCGCCATTCGGGCCAGTTTGTTGTTGGCCAGACTGAGGCGTTCCAGGTTGGGCAGCTGGTTCATCAGCTGGTCACCGCCCAGAGCGGAAATCCCGCAGGAAGAGAGCTCCAGCTCGGTCAGGGACTGGCTGACCAGCAGCTCGAAGCTCTCCCCACTGCCAAAGCTGCCCAACTGGTTGCCATCCAGGCTCAAACGCTTCAGGCTCGGAGCGTACTTGAAGGCCTCACCGGGGCTGATGGCCTCCCAAGAGCCTATCGAGTTGTTGCCCAGCAGCAGAGTCCTCAGCGAGGTGAACCCTATCAGGGATTTACCGTCAATGGCCGAGATCTGGTTGTTGGAGAGATCCAGGTAGATCAGAGAGTCGATGTCCGCGTACTGGGTGGGAAACTGTCCAAACTCGTTGCCGGACAGGTCCAAGTGCTCCACGGGAATGCCGTCGAAATTGGGGAAGGTGTGGAGGCTTCTTCGCGAGCAGTCCGCGTACAGGCTGTCCACCACCCAGGAGCAGCGGCAGGGCCAGGGACAACTCACAGCCCAGGTGCTGGAGAGGCCTGCCAGCAGCAGGACGCAGGCCAGGGCCAGACCCATGGCTGTAAGAGAGATGGAAGAAGGTTTATTGCGCATGCATTTCCGCTTATCAGCTTTGTCTCTTTTGCTTAAACGCAGTTCAAAAACCAGCGCTAATGACGTCACAATCAGCCTGAGCCTCCACAATGTATGAGTATTCACCTGCTGGATTTTAATCACTCGTATTTCCCCTTTCGAACTGCACTGCACTTATCTTATCTCGGAGCGGATCCCGGAGCGGAGACACAAAACTGGAGCAGCGCAACCGAAACCGAAAACAAACGGAACGGCGCGTCGCAAATAGCGCGGATTCCGGCCAAGGACTCTTATTCTAAAAGCTGACTGCCTCTCTCCGCTGCAGCCACGCCCTCAGCATTGCACGCTCTGGAGGTTAGACTTCTGGAATTCCCTTGGAATTTGAAGTATTTGAAGTTTTTACTAGCTTTTCGGTAGGCTCTCCGCGCAACTGCTTGTCTAATACTGGCCGACCCAGGAAAATTACTCACCTGCTGGCCGCGGGCAGCGGCTTCCACGGCGACTGATAAGATAAGCCGCTGATAAGCTGGCCGCCTGTGTGGGGTAAGTGCGAGTGTGGCAAAGCGAGCGAACTGTATTTTCCCGTACCCACTGTGTTGGTTAAGAGCAGCGGAAAATACCAGAAAGCCGCCAAATGGTTGGAAAAAATATTTAATATTTAAAAACTTTTTTTGAAAACCATCAAGAGATATATAGGTTTTATTGAGAAGCAGGTATTTAATATATAAATATATGATCAAAAAATTTTGTAAATCAAGTAAAAGTACTAAGTTTGATTTAGTAAGACTTAAATACTAAATATTTTAAGCTTGACTTTGACTCAATTTCTTCGAGGTTGTAGTTCTTTCCTGTAAAATCCGCTATAAATAATATTAACTAATAAAGTCAGAGAGCAAGACTTGTTAATTATGATGCAATCCATAATTAACAAGTCTTGCTCTCTGACTTTATTAGTAGATGAAGAAGTTTCACTCTATATCTCTATATCACTGTATATCTGCAATTATTTTCATGTCCGGACACGTTTCACGGTGAAGAATTCCGTGCGGTACAGCATTCAGTGCGGTGCAGCATTCAGTGCGGTGCAGCTTGAGTTGCTGGATCGTTAAGAGACCTTGCTGTCTATAGGAGGCCAAGTATCACTAATATTAATTAATAATTGTATAAAAATGAATTTAAAGGTGAATAAATATAAACCAAACACTACGCACTAACTTTAACTCAAACCCCTTACAATTCTACCTTAATTTTCAGCTCCAAAGTAATTTCTTTAAATTTACTAAGTACTCCACCGACACATGTCAACAAATCAACCGTGAATACAAGGATAGGGCCACAAAGGGAGTCGCTTAAGACTGAATAAACTTGTCACCCGATGAAGTGCAACTGCAGCAGCAACTGTTCGAATTGGAAATCCAGGACACGGGCCCAGACACAGCTCCTTCGCCTCCAGGAGAAGCGCTGATAGGGCATTAAAATTACCCGTTCCGCCGCAGGATTCGGCCGGAGTTTTCGGAGTGCAGCTGCGACCTGCAGACACCCGTAACCGGATTTATTGTAATGAAGCGTGAGCAAAACAGAAACGACGCCTCAGTCTCAGACGACAGCGCGATAAAGATGCAGTGCGAAATGAAAAATAAGAGTAGGACGAACCCAACCCAAGGAGCCTTTCCCCTTTCTCCCAAGGAGCAAATAAAAAACAAGAGTCCCCCGTCCTGACGTGTTGACAGTAACATGTTTGCGGCTTGATTACGGCAAGCGGAGCGGCAAGGCAGCAGGAAACATCTTTCAGAACTTTTAAAAATGGAGAATAAAACGGGGGAATAGAAGAATTTGGGATACCCTGAACAAACAGGGAACAGGGGAAGGAATAATATAATATATATTATTTATATATAAATATTTTTGGGCAAATCCATACTCAAAATGAGAGGAGTACATATTTGAGTACGCATCTTCTTCTTTTTAGGATGCCATAATTCTCTCTGTGTATGAGAACTGTGGTGTTTCATAGTTTAAGATTTTTCAGATCATAATTTATATTTAATAAAGTAAAGACATTTAAGTAACAGCAAATTTCCTTGCCCAGCCTCTGCCGGCACACGGACAGTATGCGCACAATGTTTTCATTCCACCAGTGCTGATAAATTGTACATTTTTATAAGAAGTTACAACAGTTAAGGCCTGATACTGTAAAACTAATTGAAAATATAGAAAAATTGTCCAGATTTCCAAGAAATAAGAAGGATATTAATATTTTGTTCATCTCCAGATCCTTAAGGTACAGAAAAGGAGAACGCTTTTAAGTGGTTAGCGACGATACAGAAATAAGTTGATGCTCAGATCGAAGGGCACAGGACGAGGCAGACAAAGACTGGCAAGGAGAATGCAGGACTCGGCGTAATGCCGCGACTGAGCTTATCAGTCCAGGATACGCGACCTCCCTTCGATTTTTCCCAACTTTTCACTATTCAGAGAGAGAGCGATTGTGGGCCACGAATTTGAATTCGGTTGCCAAGGATAAGTGCACGGGATAATGAGCAGGGATGCGCAGCGCTTCTCCCTCTCCCACTGCCTCGCCTTCGTCGCCGTGTCCTTGCCGTTTTAATGAAGCACAACGGCTTTGTTGCCGAGTCCTGGCTTTTGTCCTGCTCGTGTCCTGCCCACCACCCCTCCGCTCAGTATCCCCCCTTTCGGCCACTTTCCGTGGGATAATTAGCGGCCGCCGCGATGCAAAGTCATCGCTGGCGTTGGGAATTCGCGCAGTTGAAATCACAAGTTAATGCCGCCACGGTCCAAGGACTTGGTCCTTTGTGTGCTTTTGTTAATGGATTGATTTTGATTTTGAATTTCTCCCGTCTAATCTGGCCTGACTTAGAGCTCTGGCCCGGCCTTCGTTTTATTGGGGCAATTTCCAGCGATTTTTTAATAAGGAATGAAGTGCTTTTTATTTATTTTCCGAGCTCTAAGTCGGCCACCACCCGGAGTGCAGTCGAAGTCAAAGTTAAGTTGAATGACAGCTGCGGTGTCGAGAGATAAGCAGCAACTGCCGGAAAACCCACCCAACTGTCCATCCATCTGCCAGAGGCGGCGGTTCTTGCTCAGAGTGGGAACTGATAGCACGAAATGCGAATTCAGGTGAGGCCAGGAAGTGCCGGAGTCTCGGAAATGGACATGGACACGGACCGAGACTGGAAGAGGCACTGGTATGGACATCCTGCTAGCTTGCTAGCTTAGCATTTCCTCAGATGTCATAAAGATATCCCGCCATTATGACGCCTCCTAATCGGCCTCATCAGAGCAGCCCACACACACTCCCGCCCACACAAACGACCTCTCATTCCGGGCTTTGATTATATTTTATGCCTTAAGATTCTTTTTTTTATTGTCTGGGGATGGAGAGAAACAATTTGCTTCTATCTGCAGGACGATACGTCACAAGGAGCAACGCTTTTGATACGCAAACACAACATAAAGAAGGGTGTGGGTACAAGGATGGGTATGAGGATGGGAGTGGGAATGGGTATGACGGCGATAAAGCAATGGAGAGAGACCCCGCAATTTGCATACTCTCAGTTGGCTCAGAATGCCTTATAGACAATTATATTTATTATTCAGTTATGCCGGAAGGGGATGGGCAACGGGAGTCGCTCTTGAACCAAAGACATTCCCATTTAATGCTTGCCATTCTAGATCTCCGCTCGACTCAAAGAGAACGTTCCCCGGAAAATATCTTGAATAGCAATAAATTTCGATTTTCGTCCACTTAAATGCTTTATGAATTATAAGCTTAAGACGCGCCAAACGAAACCTTTACGCTTTTCCCTTACCCTTACCCTCACCCTTACTCTCACCCTTTCCCCAACGGGGTACACCTTGCCCGGAAAAACTTTCTTCGTCCTGTGACAGCCGGCAAAGATTTAGACAAAGACCAACTCCGGAGCAAATGCCAGCTACTGATAGCAGTGCCATCCTCTCTGGGAGTTGGGCGAGATTTAAGAAGCCGCCGCCGCCGCCGCAGCCTGGAATGCCATCTGCAAGGGGAACGCCGCTCCGAGGAGGAGCGGGGCATAAAAAACCAGAGCCAAGGAGAAGGCAAGCCTTTCGCCAGGCCAGCAAAGAATGCCATAAATCAATTCGTATTAGTTTTATGAAATTTATACCTGCGGCGCACCACCAGCCAGCAGACAGCACCGAAGGGATGGGGGTGATTCGGGGAGAAAGTCCTTCGGCGGTTTAATGAGCAAATCTTTTTTGGCAACGCCACCAGAAGAAGAAAGTGCTTGCTTGGCGCCAAGCGTTTCCAATTAAAAACATAATTCATTCACAGGGCTTAGTCTCAGCCAGAGTTGGAGAGTAAAGATGCCATAAAGAATATTTTGAGACATGTTAAAATATTAAAAAAATTAAGTTCTAGAGAACTGGGGATATCCTGAAATGATTACGAAATATAGAGTCCACTGATGAGTCTCTTGATGGTAGGAGACCGAAACGCGTCTGGATTTATAACAAAGATCTGTGTGTGATCTTCCCATATAATCGAGTCTTGACTTACGTATGAGAAATACGAAATATAAATATAACATATTATCTGCAATTTATTGTTTAAAATATATTAAAGAAGCTACAGTAATGGCCAAAATGTTAGTAAATCTAGAAATCATGGTCATAATATTTTTGTACATTTTGGATATTAAATAATAGTTGTCAGAGCTTACTAGAAAATTAATAAATTCCTATGAAAGTAGCACAAAGTCACACTTCTTCAAGAGTGAACAGAAAATATATATTATTCATTTTCCACACCTTTTTGTTGTTGATCCTTGGACGTTGCCCAGCAGCAGCAATGAGCCTTGTCCTTGCCCTGGCCCTGTGAATTATCGCCTGACATTGGGATTATCATTTTTACATTTCCCTGCCCGCCCAGTGGGCGTGGACCGTGGTCCACAGCTTAGCCTCCCTGGGGGGCAATTCACAGTTGCCATAATTATCATCGTAAATTATGGGCGAGCCTAACTTTTGGATTTTATGAAAATGAATTGAGATTGAGCTCGGCGGGCTTGGCTCTGGGAAAGCTCAGCCGGCGAGCAATTGATTTAAATAGTCCTTAACGGCGAAGACGGTAAATCAAAGCGCCGACAATCTAACTTGTGCATCTTCCTGGAGCAACAATTTTTTGGGGCAATAATCTGGCCAGCCAGAGCCTTAGCTAGGGCCAAGAGGAGTGTCATAAATAATAATTAAACAACTCGCGTTGTTAAGTCTTTTTATTACGCGCCCAAGACAAACGACAGTTGACAGCGGGGGAAGGCGGCGGAGGATTCTCGAAGGATGCAGCCAGCCGCCAGCAGGATAAGGTGCCAAAAAGACAGGACAAGACAAGGGAAGGCTTAGAGTGGTAGCATGTGCGCCGGCACACACACACACACGCCCCACTCCACAAAAAGGGGAAGCACAATTTTCCGCGCAAATACATTTCCTTGCAGGTCCGGAGAGCACATGAGCCGGGACACAGGATTCGCTGGCAACTGGCAGGGGGCTGCCCCACCAAGGTCTGCCCTCGCATCCTGCTTCTCCTAGGCAGGTGCTTGTCCCGCTTCACAGAGGATTTTAAGACGTAATTAAGATAATAAATAATAATCGCCCAGTGCAGGCAGCAGGGTGTCCTGCCCTCCATGTTTATTCTGTACGCTCTAAGCCCCCTTGTCATATTCTAACGCAATATCCTGATGTGAAAGTAGCTGCTGACCCAAGTTGGGAGGGCTTTTCCGGTGACCCAAAGCCAATCCGAGCTCCTCAGTCAGGGCAGCACACTTCTGGGCAGGCCAATGTTATTATCATTTAATGATCATTACTCATACCTCAAACTACAAGGAAGCTTTACTGTTTTATGTGATTTTATAAGACAGCAATTAAACCCTTAAAACTAATGGGAAATCTTAAAAAGGTTCTTAGTTTTTTAATGATATTATGACAGTATTATAAAAAGGGTTTAGGGTTTTCTTGATTTTCCTAAGACCCTTGACCAACAATTATTAACTTTATTAATCACAAAAGATGTAAGCTTAGTTATAATTAATTCATATAATAATAATTACTTATTATTTTGGTTTCTCATGAATTAAGTAAACTGTTAAATAAAACCCTGAACTTAAAAGGATCTTTAAAGGAAGTATTTGAGTACTTTTCTGCTTAAATTATAATTATTTGGAAGTAAGCAATCAAGGACCTAAGGAAGCCTTTTATATAATATAAAACTGATACCTAAAGATCTCTTAATCTGTAGTCTCAAATATATAAGCTATCCAATCAGTTCTGTCTAATTTATTACCCATCGCTGCCGTGTACATTCTCTTGTTTTCTTTTTTCCGCTGAGGTCCTCATTAACTAATTTGTCCAAGTGCAACCGGAAAAGGAAGCTGCCTCCTCCTTGAACTCCCAGCCTGGGCTGGCTGGCTTCCCTCGGCGGTCGTGTAAACTGAATGTCACAAATCAAAGCGGAATTATTATTACTTATGACCATTTAATTGGACTTGCGTTATATTCATTTGACTTTCGTTACGGTTTGTTTGCGCACTCAATTTGGCAAATGAATCGCCACCACCAAACCGAACAGCCGGGGGATGTTCCGGGATGCGGAAGGGCAGGCCAAAGGAGCGGACCAACCACCAGGACCCAAGCCACTGTCAACTATTTTGGCTCGCACGCTCATTAGTTTTATTGCCCCGCATATCAGTCAAAGCCGCAAAACTATTTATGTCCCGCCAGCAGCCCCACACAGCTTATTTTCCCCACCCCCGCAGGTCCCTTTTGGCACTGCGAGTGTCCTGTTTTTGTCCTGGCCCTCTAATTGCTAAGAAATTCGTCTTTGATGGCGGTATTCGGCGGTTCCTTTGGCGAATCTCCGCCTGAATTCGATGGATATTTCAATATCTTTTGGCCGTGTGGTGAGCATCACTTAATTATGATTGCATTATTCAGATTTATTCCCCATTTGGCGTCATTAAGGCAATATGAAAAAGTTTGCGAAAGCAAGATTTATGCTGCCACTCGAGCGGGGAGGACGCACCTTTTGAGCCACCACGAAAGTTGGCCAACAGCCGCAAGTGCGGCGTAGTTAACTATGTAAATGTTTTCTTTTCCGCTCGCCTCCTGTTTATGTATATTTACCCTTAATGCCCCTCGAAAATGGAGGAACTACCAGGCAGCAGTTGACCTGTGAGATGGAGGAGGAGGAAGCTGGGAGCGAGGAGCTGGGAGATGGGAGCTGGTAACTGGAGCTGGTAACTGCGAGCTGGTAACTGGGAGCTGGAAGCTGGTAACTGGGAGCTGTGAGATGGTAACTGGGCTCTGAGAGGGCGTGGCTGTAATTTCGGTTGTGAACCAACCACAGAGCGGTGCAAAGTGCTAGAAATTTTAATTAATGGATAAAGTTATGAGAAATTCCCGTACATCTCCCTGGCTCTCGGTGCAGGGCAGGGAATTAAATATTTTGCGTAAATATTTATGTTGTAAAAAGGGAAATTCCAGAGCCAGTATTTACCTGGCCATTGAGATTGTAATTTGCCTAAATGCCTCATAAACTAGGGAGCTCTCTTTAGCCTTCAGCCTGGAAATATGCAACAGCTTCGGTCTTTATTAGGAAATCCATAAATAAGCAGCTAGTCTCCAATATGCTGCCGCCCAAAGATGTGCCATAAATTTGTACTCCTTCCCAGAATTTTAATTTAAAAGTTTGCGATAACAAATGAGGCACATCCCCTGGCACACACACCGCACACACACACACTCGGCTTGTACCTACTCAAAATAAGAAATAATGTGAACTGATTTAGTAACCGCAAGGAAGCCCATCCCCCGCGCTATCTGAGACTGCGGGATGTAACAAAGGCGAGCGAAATAAAGAAAGAAATGAAAATAAGTAAACTTTGGCGCTAATAAATTGTTTCATATCTGCGCCCAAGATGGGAGGGAGAGAGGTGGCGCTCTGGCAGATAACTCATACGCCCCGTGCCACCCAGCTCATATTGCCATTCGTTCTCCTTTTTGCCCCGTTTACATATGCATATTTATTTCCCTTTGCTTATCAGTGACTTACCCAAAAAGGGAGAAAAAATATATAAGAAATAAAGCAAAGATCTGGCGGGACACATGAGAAATGGCGAAACACATTAGGACCTGCATGCGGCACATTAGCTCCAGGCGCCAACGGAAATAGGGATCCCCTCAACCCCGCCAGAGTGCAAATGCGTTTCTATGGTAATTTATGAACTCCCTAATGATGTGCAGTGTAAGAAGGGACTTTTTCTAAAAATAAAAATCATATTCCTGGTCACTTAAATGATGATCAATATGATTTAGTGCCTTGAGTTATTGTCAAAGCAATCGCAGAGCTTACTCTTGGGTAAATTAATCTAAAAGAACGAAGGCCTTTATTTTAGATCAGTAAACCCATTAAATATTAATTACTCCTTATCATTCTCAACTACAATTTCTTGAGAAGTCCTTGACTTATCGCCACTCTTCTATTTTTATCTCCTTCCCCCAGTAAAAACTCTTCGCTTGAATTTGACATTTAAAATTGTATTTATTTAATCATTTAATAATTGCTGGGGAATATATTTCTATTTATATTATATATAAAGATGTGTGGATGTTTTTCGCTGTCTGTCTGTTTTCGTGTTGCTGTGTTTTTGTGTATTGATGCTTGCAATAAATTACAATATTATTTGAATTAATTGTATTCTCTATCTGAAGGCTTACGAAACTAATGGAACAATCTTTTTTAAAAAACATTTTCGTTAGTCGAGGGCCTGAATCGAGGAGGGCGGAGAAGAGGTGAAGGGGATAGCGACGAAGGGTTTCAGCCGAAGCGAAGCCGATGGGGTTGCTCAGCTTTTTGGGGGTTGTTGGTATTAGATACCACGGCGTCGAAAGCAACGAATCATATGTTATACATTCTATATGCGGGCCGAGGGGGACATGTGCTAGGCTCGGGGAAAATAAGGCGGGACAACTAAACTAAACGTACTCAAACTTAAACGTTAGCTTAATCTGCCGATGCGAGTGCAACTAAAACCGAAACAAATTCACAATGCTCAAAGAAGGCGTACCTAGGATAACATACTCTATATACAGATCGCAGATCGACTCTCGAAACTTGGCTTTCTTTGGTTTTCTTATCTCTTAACGGGCCGTCGAACCGAACCCTTCCTCTAGAGTTAGTTAGAAATAGATGCGGATACTTGATGGGGCTAAGGTTCAGCTATAAATTAGTCATACTGGAGTTCATGCAGGATCGTATTACTCGTAGGTGGCTTTATCTATTTGCTCTATTCGCTGCCAACTGGCAACGCGTAACTGGGCTAGTTCTCGGTCTATAATACTTAGAGTGGACTATGCTAGGGATTACATATTTATCAGCTATCGTATATGGTATAGTATTTGTCATAGCTGCAGCCGCGGCTCCGAGCTGCTTCAATTGGGGCGTGTGTGTGTGTCTCTCTCTCCGTCCGACTATTTACAGGAAGAAATGCTGCTAATTTTGATTTCAAACTCCGGTCGAGGGGCAGGGGAACCCGTCTAGTCCCGCTCCTCGTACTTGGGCACAAAGGAGCCGAGTCCTCCCAGCTGGGCGCACTGGTTGCTGTCGTAGAGCGACATCTTGAGGCGCTTGCACTTGGCCCGGCGGTTCTTGAACCAGAACTGCACATTCTTGCTCTCCAGCCGCGGGAACTTTTGCCTGCAAATAGCAGAAATGGAAGAAGGATTTAGATTTAGTTATTAACTTGGGGGAGGTTTTAATATAAGGTAAGTCTGTAGGATAAATCTGTGCTAGAGACAGGCATGCAGCCTATACTGCAACTCAGATATATGGCCATTCGGCATCTTAGTGATTATATTGGTCTTTGGTGAAGTATTTGATCTTATTTTATCAGGAATTCATAGATTGAAGTTCCACATTAAATTTTAACTAATTTTAAACCTTAATTCAATATTATTTTACATTTTAAATTTAAGAACTCACCTATAGGGCATCGTGTTCAGGTCCTCGGTGTACTTGAGGATCAGGTTGTGCGAGGGATGCGTGTTCATGGCGAACCACTGCTCCAGCTTGGGCACCTCGGTCACCGGGTCGATGAAGGTGCGGTTCCGCTTCCGCCGCTCCTCGTTCGAGATGCTGGACAGGTTCAGTCCGCCGGCGCCCATGAGGGCGTTGGGCTGGATACCGGCGGCTGCCGCTGCCGCAGCGGCATGGTGATGCGGATGTCCGGCGGCCGCCTGGCCAAAGGCCGGGATGTAGTGGCTCATGTACATGAAGGACTGCGAGAACATCGAGTTGGGGACCATGGGAAAGGGCAGCTGGTCCTTGTGCGGCACCACTCCGCCACCGGCCATGTCCGGCGAGGGCGATCTGAACTCGTCCAAGTGGCTGACATCGTTCTCGTTGTCCTCCTCGTCCTCATCCATGTCCAGGTCGTCGTCCTCCTCCTTGGGCGTGGTGCGTTTGGGCGTGGAGCTCACCTCCTGGTCGTTGTGCGAGCTGTTGTTGTGGTTGTTGTTGTTGATGTTGAGGTTGGAGCCGGTCTCCAGCTGGGGATCGCTGTCCTGGTGGCGCTCCTCCGCCCCGGAGTTCTCCTTTTCGTTGTCCTGCAGCTCGGCCTCCCGCGAGGCCTTCTCCTGCCGCTCCTCCTCGTTGAGGCTGCCGTTCATGCCGTCGCTCCCGGCGCTCTTGGCCTCCTGCTGCTGGTGGTGCTGCTGCTCGGACGCCTCCTCGTCGTCCTCGTCCAGCAGCGGCGAGCTGCGATGGCGCTCATGGGTGGTCAGCGAGAGCGGCAGCTGCGGGGTGTTCGGCCTGCTCGGCTCGTCCTCCATGTCGTCCGAGTGCTGCGACATGGTGTCGATGTCCTCGGACTTCAGGCTGAGCGGACTCTTCAAGTAGTCGTGCGACATGGACAGGTTGCCCATGCTCATCGGCTGGCTCCCGGCACTGCTGCTCGAATTCTGGCCCAGCGGCGCGTGCTGGCTCAGATAGCCGTTCATGGCGGCGTGGCCCAGGGCGCTCATGGCGCTGCCCAAGCTCCCGCCGCGCATCTCCGCCCGCTTCTGGGCCGCCCGAGCGTTCTTGAACCAGTAGACCACGTTGTTCACGTCCAGGGGCTTGCGACCCCGCCGCGACTCCAGGGCGTTCAGCTGGACCACGTAGGTCTGGATCTGCTGGCGCGAGGGATGCGGGTTCTCGGCGAACCACTTCTGCAGCTTGGGCAGCTCCATCTCCGGGTCGAAGCTGGTGCGCATGCGAGTCTTCTGGTTGGGATACTGTGGCCCGTGGCCACTGCCCCCATGGTGGTGATGGTGGTGCATGGAGGCGTGCATCGGGTGCACCAGCATGCTGCCGTGATGTCCTGCCCCCGGAGCCGGCCCGGCGCCAGCGTGGTGAGCCGCCTCGTTGGCCAGCAGCAGGCTCTCCCGGCTGCCCATCGATCCTAGCGGATTGCCGCCAACCGCCGCTCCGCCTGCAGCGGCTGCGTGGGCAGCAGCAGCTGCCGCCGCCGCCATGGCCGTGCCCACCGGAAAGTCCATCTCGCCGGGAACGGCCACGGGAACCGGAACTGCCGAGGGACCCGTCATGAAGGGCAGCATCTTGGGCGCCATGGCCGCCGCCTGGGGAGAGAGCTGGTTGGACCACCACTGGTCGAACTTCCGGCGCAGATCGTCTGAGATCTCGCCCCCAGGCAGGGCGTATGTGTTCTGGTGGGAGCTCCGGCAGATCTGCGAGAGCGTGACCTGGAATAAAAGGGATGGTTTTAAGCTTGATATATATCTCATAACTTCTAAACACGATTTCTTATCCTTATTCGATGTGGAAATAATTCTTTGATTGCCTGTTTTCCCTTGAATATATATTTTTAGATATATAACCCACTTGGTTACACAAAAACCCCATCGATTAGATCATCGAAATTCTGTTCCGTGTGGAAATCAGAGCGAAATGCAAGGGATTAGTGGCCAACCTTGGGCCGGGGCTTGCCTTGCACTGAGCGACTGTCAACAGTTGCCACTAAGACCCCGGGTCCGCCGCTCACTAAGCGGCTGTCATAAAAATCACAGTCGCCGGTTCGATGGGGTATCGGTATCGGTATCGAAGGGGGCTTCAAGTGCCGGGATTTACTTAGCCATAAATGTGCGAGTGCGAGTCGGAGTCCGAAATTGCCTATTACGATATAGAGACGGACCCGGGACTGATACCGGGCGAGCTGATATTAACAGACAGTGCCGGGGCGAAGGCGATAAATAGATAGTCCCTGATAGGCAGCGACACATCAGCTTATGGCGATTAAAATTGAATTTACCCAACAGAAATAGAATCGAAATGCGATGAGTTGGCCCCAACTACGAAGGGTGGCGGTGCCGAAGGTGTAGGTATCGCGTATTAAATGCTCATAGATACTACTGCTTTGTCTCCCAACTGTAAAAAGATAATGTCTGCTGTTGTTTTGGTGGTGCTTTTGCCCCGCTATCAGCTAAGGAGGCGCCCCAAATCACTTAAGCTGCTCGGGGGAGGGGCTGCCTGGTGGGTTAGGTGGTGCCTAATTGTAAATAAAATGGGTTGACGCTTCTTACGAACCGGGGTATTATTAAATTGATTTTCCTATCGCCCAGCGCCGCAGCCCAAAGCTCCTCGGACACTGCTGGAGGTGTCAGACAACGAATGTGGAAATTATGGTAAATGCTTATCATGTGATTAGGAGGGACGACAACTGCCTTGCTTTGCTTTGCTAATATTAATCGGCGGGGCTCGGGGCTCGGGGCTCGGGACTTCGGGGCCAATAAAATAGCAGTCGCAATATCAATTGAAGGGTATTTCTGGCCGTGATTTCGTGTTGTTCATCGCCGGCGATGATAGCGAATGCCGCGGCGCATGATTTATGGCGCTAATGCACCGATATCGCCCTCCCCGCCCACGGAATTGGGTCATGTGAGCCCCTCCTCCTCCTCCCTGGCCTCCCCTCACCTCCAGGAATTTAAACTAAGCCTTCTAAACCGATTGCAATAAGTAAAACAAAAGCCAGGCATACACACACACGCACACACATCCTGGAGCAGGCAGGACAAGGCAACGCAAAGCTGATTAAAATGAAAACTATTGCAAAAAAGGATTAGTTAAGTGAACCAAATAAATGAACTCGGCTTAACAAAATTTCTTTGTAGTCGCTATCAAAACATTTTCAATGCGTTATGCGTTTAATATTCCACAAGGAGCAGCCAGGACATGGCCTGTGTCTGTGTCTGCCGAGTATCCGTGTGTGTGTGCTCACATCACGCAAATTAGCGTCGCCACTTCTCATCCGGAGACATTTTTCGGCAAGTTTTGGCAACTCCAAGTCGGATAAGAGCTCGCAGGACGAAGTAAGCTGGGGGAGCGGGAGCTGGAGCTCTGCTCTGGGTAAACCGCTTATGAATCATTATAGAATTTCGTCGTCTTAGTGCAGAATTTTAAGTGAAAGTTCAAAGTGAATCCCTAATTGGCTACGCCGGGTATGGGAAAATGGTAATAGCGAAGGCAGAAGGAAACTCACCTCATCCAGCGGACAGCCCGTGGAGCGTAGCACCGCATGTGACTGCAGCACCAGCAGCTTGAGCAGCTTGTCCTTGATCTCCCCGAACGGCGATGTCTTGGGCCGCAGGATCACGATCCTCAATGTGATCACCGAGGTCAGCTCGCCCACAATGTCGCTGACCGGCACTGCCGGGTTATCCGATATCTGCTCCAGGGGAATGGGCTTCCAGTGTTTGATTATTAAAGAGCCTGTTGAAGGGGAAATTTGAATTAGTAATTAGTATAATTTCTTAGGGAAAATATATCTATTCCTTCATGGAAATAATATATTATTTTCTTAGAAGAAAATATAAAAAAAATAAAAACAGAGCTGCCCACACTTTACCCCCGAGAGCACCGACTCATTCGGCTTTTCACTCACGAAGCTAGCCGAAGCTTGCACCTCGGGGACTCTGTCTGGGCAGCTCTGGTTTAAAGAACCCTTTTATGGCTGAAAGACCCACCTCTGGCTGTGTTGGCCACCTCCTGGGAGTAGCCCAGTCGCTGGAGGGCCGTCTGGACGATCTCGCTCCAGGGCGTGGCCGCGGCGATGATCACGTAGCTGTCCGTCTCGATGTTGGGCCGCCGCTTCCAGGGCTGGCGCGTGTCGATGGTCAGGGAGGCGTGCAGGGAGTGCACCGACTCCACCACACAGTGGAGTGGAAGTGATTTGGCTGTAAAAATAGTAAGGGAGGTGGGTTAAATAATGGTTAGAAATAATGCCGACTAATATAAGCCCACGCAGCACTCGAGTGCTGTTTAATAATCGGTTTAGCGCCGTCTAGTTTCAAGTGCAAATCATCGACAAATTAAAATAAGCAATTAAAACATATTCGAAATGGGGTTTTACGTATATATATATACGCAGAGATTGGCTTGCACGCACCAAAGTATTAAAATAAATTATTGCATGTTGCGGTTAGCCGCAAATGGTTTTAGCCGCTTAAATGGCAGCCCCAACCCGCAGCCTCGGGAACCCCCCGGAAAAGCTCTCCCACATAGAACTTGAAATTTCACAAAAATCCGATTTTTGAAATTATGAATTATGCTCTTCTTGTCCGAACTTACTTCTCCTGCCGACCAATTATCAAAGGCTTAAAATTAAATTTGCCAAAATTGGGAAAATAGAAGTTATAGGCGATTTGCCATTACAGCGCCGGCCGCCGTGGGCTCGGCTCCCGTGGGCGGGGCCACACACCAAATAGGCTTAACGCCCCAGGTCCGGCCAACATAATGGTATTATTAATTATTCCAATTATAAAAATTGTAAGCAGCCAGAGATTGGCGAACGATTGGCATTTGCCGTGTCCGGACCCGGCAGCGTTTTAAAGGCGGACAGCGAGGGATGTACGGGAACCAACCAAAAGTTCAGCCCAATTACGTGCGATTTTCATGCCATATTTTTGTGCGGGGAGTGTGTGTGTTGTGTGTGTGCGTGTGTGGGCCATGCAAATCTTTTAATTGCCATGAAAACCTCATTGGGGGCCACTGGCATTAAAAATAAATACATCAGGCCCGGCCCGACCGTGTGCGTGGGCTTGTGCCGACTGTGCCGAGTTGAAAAGGAATAAAGAATTCAACTATAATGCATTGTTTGTCACCGGCACAGATCAGCGCTCTAGGAACTTTAAGGGGTCCAGTCAGTAATCCCATTAAATTCAATCGATGCTGCTGCATTCTCCCTCAATATTTACACAAAATGCGGAAATTTAAACGAAATTAGCCGCCGCCCTCACCCGGATCCGATTCTGATTCTGATTCGAAATTCAGGCATTATGTTGGCTGGTCGCTAATGACCGCCGGAGTGTCCGGGCTGCCCTGGCTACCCCTTGTGGGGCCGTGCAGGCGAATTATAAACCCAATATATCCATTATCCATGGAGTCCTGTTTTGATGGGGCTACAACAAAGCGGATTCCGTCTGCCCGCATGTGTGGGTGCGTTTAGTGTGCGGTGGAGTTAGTAAGCCATGGAGCACCCACTAATTGTTGCACCAGGAATCCTGGAACTCTGCCTTCAGGCATCCTGGCATCCTGGCGTCCTGGCAGCCTGGCCACCGGAATCAGCAGCTTTAAGTCACCCGGCCAACGATGGCAGACAGAGCTTATCCTTATTAGCATTATCAGTGGCACCGAACAGTGGCAGCAGGGAGAAAAAATGGTAAGTAATCGAGACAGCCGAAGTCGGGCCAAAACAAATTGAATTAAATGCGCAGGAAGGAACTGTTCGAGGGCATTAAATCTTGGCGAGGACGAGTCCTTGCCTTGCTTCTCCTTTCTCCCCCTCTCTCCTAAGCCGGCAAACGATTTGTAAATGAACTCCAGTCTCTGAGAAGTCGGGGGCTAAGGCGATATCTATGCCCGCGAACCGCCACGCGGCTTAAGATTTATTAACCTGCATCGATGGCAGCAGAAATAATCAAGTTCAGTCATCGCAATCAACTGAAATTGGAAAATTCCCAGCTCAAGGATGCGAAGGTAGCTGCTGGCAGGAGCTCAGTTCTCTCGTCCTTCCTCGGTCCCTAGCCCCGGGGACTTATAATCTTTTGAAAAGTTTCCAGAAACATCTCATGTGCATAAAGTGTGAGGAGGGGTTGGAAAAGTTTTATCCACTCGACTTTCTTCTAAGAAATTGACCAATTGGCTGACCACAGGCCGAGGCAAACAAATAATTATAAATTGCCCTGGCAAGGACATCAAAACGATTTAATCCTCACATGCAGACGAACACACACACACAAGCACTCCGGAGCAGAGCTATTTAGGTGACTCTGCAAAGGATTATTCAAGGATCCTTTGCCGTACGGCAAATATTTGTAGTCTTTTCTCGACTTTTTCGATGGAATAAATTGTGTGATTGTTTATTTATAGGCAGAATGCTCATAATTTACTTATTAAAATGATTTTGAGTGATTTGGGTATTTAGGGAAATTAAAATTTCAACAGGCCGAAAGTTTTAATAACCAGAACGGACACGTGAGCAGGGAGGCTGTGGCGGTGGGGGAGAAGGGTTCGTCTTAAGCCAAGTGAACTGTTGGGAAATTTGCTTATCATTGCTTGACCAGTGCAAAAAATCTCAAGGATTTCAGGGGACTTAAGTAGGCTTCTCTCTGCCAGTGAGGGTGTGCGCGCTTGTGTGTGTGGAAGGAAGGATGTGTTCAGGGAAGAGTGACCGGAAATTAAGCAATAGTCTTAAGGAAATTGCCACAAGTTTTTCCTTCACTTCACGCCCGAAAACAAATTTCCATGTCCTTCTCCAGGGATCCGCATGCGTTTGAGTGTGTGTGCATTTGTATTTACACTTCAACTTAAGTCCTACTTAATTGCAAACTCTTTTTTACTAGAATTTTTAATGCGTGCATTTTAATTTATAATGCCTCCGACAGCTCCCTGCAGGAGCAGCATTCGGAGCGACTTAAGAACTTTCCCCAAGACACGTACACACACAGCACACACACCCTCCTGAGCCTTTCGCTTGGCTGCCATCTCACACCTTTGGCTCCCTGCACATATCCTTGCCTTAGTCCCTGCGCTTTCCCTGCACTTCCTGCCCTCCTGCCGCTCTCCTTTGCCGCTCGCTCAAAAGAAAAACAAACATATTAAGCAGGACAATAAAATGAAAATCGGTTTGCGTCTTGCCTTGGGGGTACTTCGGTCCTCTGCCGCAGGACACGGCCGAAATAAGCCAGCCAACAATTGCCTTTGCTGCCTGGCAGAATAATGAATACCTTGGAAATGAAAGATTAACTAGACAAAACCGAGGCGGGGTTGCGATTGAAAACTGCTGAAGTAACCAAGTAGGAAGGCCAATTAGCTGGCATCGTTTGATATTTGCAATAGGAGATTTTGGGTATTAGAGGAGTATCAAAGATAACATTATTTATAATCATGGAGTATCGGAGAGGCATACCTCGTTATTCATTGTCGTTAAGGGAATATCTTTACGGCAGTTCGATTTTTATTTTGAGAGTTTTGACAGCTTTATATGGCTTAAATATTTTAAGGGTTCGTTATGCGGTCATGACACTACATTAAAAACTTCATTAATTAGAGTTTTCATTAGAGGCAACCATGGGGTTTTACCTAAGTGCGAGCAAGACGACTATAGGGCACTTTCAATGAGAGATTAATACATTAATTGCTTATTAATTGACAAACCCGATAGGTCTATCGAAAAAAATACCAGACAAAAATGTGTTCGATAAAAAATACCGTCTGTAATGCATTAAATTGTATTAGTGTTCAAGATTAAAAAATCGTGCTGTTTTCATTTATTATGCTTTTAAAACAGACAAACACAGATTTATAGCTTTTAATATTTAATTACATACTTAATATTTGTGGAAAGAGGGGAACTACTAATGGAGCAATAAATAAATATCACTAACAATATTATTTCTGATGCTCTTACAGAGATTTACATTTTTAAAAAGCTTGAACAACTAAAACGCTACAAAAGTAAAGAGTAGAATATTTTTTAAATCCCATAATCATGCAAATAACTGACATACTCTTTGGTTTTTGCCTTTTTGCAACATATATCATTTAATACCAAATCGTTTCTGTGCCATTTT
This sequence comes from Drosophila trapezifrons, assembly GCA_018874455.1. Classification (NCBI taxonomy): domain Eukaryota; kingdom Metazoa; phylum Arthropoda; class Insecta; order Diptera; family Drosophilidae; genus Drosophila; species Drosophila trapezifrons. The sequence goes on from JAEIIF010055762.1 coordinate 29,634, forward strand.
CACACCATTTCCAACCTCTGTTTCCTTTTTTCCATGGCAAGGATTACAAAGGGTCTGCCTGGTAAGTCGATGGTTTTTTTCAAGAGCCCTTTGGACTGATCTTTTGGCCCCTGCGAATGCTGTTCCAAATCAAAAGTCAATGCTCTTCAGCAGTTCGAGTTCCACTTGTGCACATGCGAATTTTCTGCACTTTGCATTCGAGTTTCCCTCCGGATTCTTTTCCTCAGCTCTGAGTCAGAGGCGTATTCCGAGATTTGAACTTTTTTTGTGCCGCATTTGCCGTATTTGTATTTGTGTTTTTTTCGAATAGGGCTTTCGGGGCTGGGAAAACATGTTGAAACTTTTAAGCGGATTATAATTAATGCCGCGAGGCATTTTCTTTCTTTTCACGAGTAACGTGGGCCGTTGGTCGCGTTTAGGGCCCTCTCACCGGCGAGCCAATCGAGAGCTGCCCAGTCGGATATGGCCGGAAATCAGGGAATCCTTTGACTCGACTCGCCTCGCCTCGACTCTCCTCGACTCTCCTCCAATTACTCCTCCCCGGACGGAGTCTGTGGGCAGCCGTAAATGTTAGTCAAAAATAATCCTAATGAAATAAGTATGGCCCGTAGCGGTAATTTATTTGAATCCTTTGCCCCGAACCCCGCCGAACCAGGACAACTCAGCTGCTAAATTGGCCTGGGCCTCGGCCTCTTGGTTTAGGCTTTGGAATTGTCTCAAGTCTTGTTTTTGTTGCGCAATAAATTCATTTTTTGTCCTTAGACATGTAAAACTATGCATGAGCCCAGGATGCCAGGATGCCAGGATGCCAGGATGCGGGTGTGCGGATGTGTGTGTCTTGGACTTAATCCTTTTTGTTGTTTGCTTCATATGTTGATTTGGGACCGTCATCAGGTGAGTTTTCTTTTGCCAGCAAAAACGACACCGACCAAACCTCAGACGGAGCGCTTCGAAAATCCTAGCAGGACACTCGCTCACACACACGCACAGGCACACGCACTCGCAGAGCCGAAGGCAGGACCGGGGCCAGGACTCTAGTTAGTTTCAGGTTGTGAATGGATTTTCTTAAGTGGTTCTAAGCTTTGTCTGTGAAGCAAACCAGAAAACATGCTTATACATGCGGCCAAGTGGCTGAGGAGTTCAAGAGTCCGGCAGAGGGCCGGCAGGGGCGGAAAAGGACTCTAGTGGCATTAGCAGGCTGCTCAAGGAGCTGCAGCACTTCATTAGTTTTGTGAATTTGCGGACTGAGGCTGGGGATGGGACGGGGGCTGAGACTGGGACTGGGACTAAGGCTGAGACTGGAGCTGGGACCCTGAGACAATGGCCAACTGCGGGGCCAACGATAATTGAATGCACAGGGGGTTGGCCTCCACGCGGACAGGGACAAATCCTTACAAAGGATTATGATGTGTACTTTTCGGCCAAATGACTCTCGACCAGTCCACAGTTATGCAATCGAAGTGGCCAATGATAAATTGATGGCAGCCGGATTAAGTCGAGTCTCCAAGAACTGAATAATTAAGGCACAAGGAACGCTGCTGGAAAAGAAGGAGCTTCGCAGGAGAAGCAGCTTCGCAGGAGAAGCAGCTTCGCAGGAGAAGCAGAAGGATTTGCCGGCATCTCAGATCCCAGCGATGCAAATAAGCAGAAGTTTTTGCGAAACAGGATTAAAATTATGAACTGCAGGATAAGGCCTTGTGTGTGTGTGTGTGTGTGTGTGTGTGTGTGTGTGCAAGCGCTCGCCACAAAAAGGATTTTCAATTTGTCAAATACTATCAAGTGGCGGCAAGGACAAGGACCGGGGGCAAGGACACTGCCACAGCAGACACAAATAAGGGATTTAAATGTCGATAATGTCTGCAAACAAACGCAGCCGAGATAGAGTTGGCCCCGGGCTCGTTCCCTGGGGTTGGTGGCCAAAAATCAAGCTGAAGCCAGTTGAACCAAACGTAATCGCAGCCGCAACCAGCACGAAAAAGAAGGGGCCCATACATGCCATATATATGAACGTATATATACCCATAAATCTGCCCAGACTGCATTTGTTTTAAACATTTCGAAATGGCCAGGCCAGGCCACCCACTCCGCTCGGGGATCCGATTCAGACAAAGCCACACACGGAGCAGAAAGGGAACTGGAACTGGGACTTGCAACTGCAACGGCAAAGGCAACCTTAATCACTTTAGTTATCAATATTACTTATTTACGTTGCTTCTACTTAGCGCTTAAGACGCTTTGACTGTGTGACTGAATTATAGGCATGTATATACATAAATGCATGAATATGTCCGGGGCGACGGAGGGCACCGGCTAGCATTACGTTTAAATCTTCCTGCTTAAAGCCAAACAAAGTCTCTGGAGGCGGAGGCGAAAGGAGCACAACATGCGATCTGTGCCATTGATTCAATTAAAGCGGGCAAAAAGAACTCGAAGCAGGTCTGAGCCGAGAAGCCAAGAAGCCATCACCAGGTGACGAATGGCGGATACCCAGTTGCTTAGATTTGACTGCTTTTCGAGTTTGTTATATGTTATATACAGATTTTAATATAGAAAAGTTCATTAATATTATCAGAAATATTTATTCATGCATGTCTATAATCTATATACATATATCTATAATACTTTTCGTTGTTATAGACATGATTTTTGTTTTAAATGCTTCGTTTTTTAATAAATATGCAAGCTAAGAAAGGAATTGTCGATCGCCTAGTATAATATATATTTGTGGGTAAGTTTCTAAGATTTTTAAAGTCTTATTCATTGGTACAAACCTTTTTACACTAATAAGTAAATAAAGTATTTTTTTATTAGTGTAAAAAGGTAATAAAAATAAATTAAATATAATAATATAATTAAAAAGAAACCCCGCCTTACATTTTCAGGGTTTCATGCAAATTTCAACTGTTCCAGGAAGCTCTGAGGGGAAAATAAGTATACGCCTAGTGGCTGTCAGTCTGATTTAAGCCAAGTCGCTCGAAAAACGAGGAAGAGGAAGCAAAGGAGCACAGGGCTGAACAAAGGCCATATATATCACTGTATTGATTAATATAATCCGCTTGAAGACGCTGCCAGGCCACACGGCGAATTAAGTTACATTCAGCGAAAGAGCGGCAGAGCATGGAGTACCTTTTCCGCCTCCTCCTCTCGCGCCTGGCCTTTGGAGCGGTCCGCACCCCGGCGGCTCAGCCACCTGCCACAGTTTTAAGTACAAGTTAATGGTGCTTATGCATATTACCCTTCAGCCCTCAGTCCCTGGCCACCCTTCCTGCGCTTATTAATACCCACAACTGATTTTTCTCCTCTGTCCCGCTTATTTTCCTTCCCGGCTGAAGTATTTTAAATCGATCCAATGGCAAAAGCGTCTTTTGTATTTGCTGCCTCTGCGAATGCGCGCCGGCTTAATCCGCTGCCAATGAACTGCGAACTGCGAGCTGCGAGCTGCGAGCTGGGAGCTGGGAACTGGGAACTGGGAGCCGAGTGAGCGGAGCTGAAGGAGCTGCCAGATGAGCGGCTTTACAATGCCAGCGGAAGCGGGAGGGCGGTGGCATTGGGTTTATTAGTGGCCCACAGACGACGACGACGATGACGACGACGACGGCGATGTCCTACTCAGGAGGCAGAAAGGATGTCGACGCTGTCGCCATATCGCATTGGTATTTTGGCATTTGGGCTTTGTCTGCCCGAGGCAGCGGGCGAGGCGGCGGCAGGGATGGGGTTGCCCTCCGAGGAGGATGAAATTTGATCCGGCTGCGGTGAGCGCGTAGCATTGTATTTGCATTAAGCGTAACCTCGAAGCTGGGCGGAGACGAGGAAGGGTGCGAGACGTCGATACGCGAGGCTGCCAAGGAGCTTAATTTGAAGGGGATTTACGCAGTGCCATTATAAGTCCCAGTGCCAGCTCCTCCGAGGGACAGCGGCCTTTGTTGGATTCGGTGCAGAGATCCCTGAACCCTGGCCGGGATTAGGTTAAATTTCTCAACAGATTTCTTCGCTAGTTGCGGATTAAGTGGTGCGGCCTGAGGAGAAGGGGCCCTGGCCACAAAAGCCAAACCACAAACACACCAGCACACACACACACACCAGCTTAGGTCCAGTCCCGGCAGAATAAAGCCAAGTCACCCCGGTACTCCAACTTAAAATCTTAAACATTTATCCGCGCGTATTATGTGGCAACTCTGGCTAATTGCCGCAAACACGAGCAGCGAACATACGCTGGTCTGCTCCGTTGTTCCCTTAACCCACTCACTATTCCTACAGTTAACTAGTCGCCAGTTCCTGTTGCTCTCAGCCGACTCCACCAGCAGCAACACCAACTAAACCAACAGCAGCAGCAGCAGCAACAGCCATACGAGCAACACCAACAGCAACACCAGCAACACGAGCAACAGCGACAGCGACAGCGGCAACACCATCTGCGGCATTCAATTTAAGGGGATTAACTGCTAATTTTTTGCGATTCCGCCCAATGCCAGCGGTATTTGAGTTGGCATTTTTTTCTGCTCTCCAGCCGAAGCTCCACATACGAGTGAGTATGTTGTATGCATGAGCACTCGAATGTGGGAGCCATGCCGAGGGGCTTTTACAGTTAAGTCTTTGGGGATCCAGCGGCAGCACATGACACCCAACCGACCGCCTGTGGAGCCGGGCTCCATCGGGAAAAAATGCAGTTAGCCAGCTAGAAGGGTTCGAGGCGGCCCGCCTATGAATACCGAATCAGATAATCAAATTAGTCAAAAGTTGGAATAATCCCCACCGCCCTCCGAGTGGCAGAAGGGATGAAGCGAGCGCTGCTGCTTTTTAATCCGAGGCGGAATTCGCTTTTTAGGCGTAATGAGCAAAATCACGCTACCTAATCGCCAGCGAGCACGCTTGAGGAGTCACTCGGGGTTACATAATCCGATATGACGGAGTACTCCAACCAAGGGTTGGGTAATTAGATGCCAAGCCTCACAGGGATATTGTAAGGAGCGAATCTAGCTGCTTAATCGAAGATTTTGGCTGTGGAAACGGGGAAAAGCTCAGGGTGGAACGGGCTTTCTATTATTTGCTTTGATATTTCACCAGCTGGGATCAGGGATTTATAGATCCAAATCGGAGGTAGCTAGGTTACGCTTCCTAAAAGCTAGGGATAACATCTGGTCATGGGTCTAAAAGGGTATTCAAGAGGTTTATACTGAGTAACTTACTAATTGTTTGGTATCAGAAATGAATGTATGAATGTGATCAGTTTTAAAGGGTCTTTAACTATCTAACTATTCTGTTTGATGGTCTGATACTACCTATATATGTATAATGACTTAAGATCGTATATTTCAAGCTATTTCCTCTCATAAACAAACTAATAACAATCCAA
>JAEIIF010055765.1:0-19977 GCA_018874455.1 Drosophila trapezifrons
TATGGTTGCTGTCAAGCCTCTAATGAAAGCTCTTATTAATGAAGTTTTTAATACAGTATCGTAACACCATAATGGCCTTATGACACAGGACAGAAGTTTTCATTAATTAGAGGCTTCATTAGAACCTTGAAAGAGACAACTATATGTGTTTTTTGTCTGGTATTTTTTCGGGCTTGTCAATTAATGAGCAATTAAACTTAAACTAATTTTAATAAGAACAACAGTCATCGGAAATTCCTATTAGATATATAATAATAATAAAGAGCATTAAAAATACCTTTCAAACAAATATATATTAAATATTTGTATTTGTTTCTCTTAGTAGAGTATATAAACGAACCTCGTGGCCCAAAATAAAGTGTTATTTTATTTTATCACAACACTTAGCTTGCGTGGGCTTAATGCGATTGCAATTCAAACGATTCAATTACTCGCAACTCTTTCGTTTTCGCCACTAAACCGCAATAATCGTTTAGGGCTTACGCCTGTCGCTAACCGGGTTAGTGGCACGTGGCCAGGACACCGCCACCCACTGCCGAAAAGCAACATGTGTAGTCTCCCTCAGAAGGCCGTCACTCCTCCACTTCTCCTCCTGATGCGAAAGCCAGGCGTTGGCACGTGCCGTGGTCTTAGCGGCTGCTCAAGTGGCCAAGTGTGCCGGGGCTTCTATCTGTCTGCGGAAGGATGAGGAGGAGGAGGAGGAGCTATTAAAGGAGTTGCAGTTTCAAGTGGCCGACGTCTGCGGGTGCGGGTGCCACGTGCGGACTTGTTATGATATGCCAAATTGCCAGCACGAGCAGTTCCCCACTTGAGAGTGTGTCAAGGGGACTAATTGAGTAATTGAGTTAAATATTTCCGATTTATGGACTAGACAAGCGTTAGTCCTATGGCTTTTTATTAACTGATGAAATCACACGCTTTAAATAACAAAAAATTAAGTATAAAGATTTAAATTACAATTTTTGAGTTTAACATTAATTCCAAAGATGGCCTAAAATGTATGTTTTAGTTAAATAATTAGCTGTATAAGTTTAGAGTTTAATTCAAATTAAATTAAATGAATAAGAACAATTAAAGCAATACAAAATGTAAAGTTTAAACACAGCAAATACTTATTCTAGGGCTTAACAAGCTTAACTGCTAGTTACTAGCCTATTAATTGTTGTTCCCTGCTTCCCTGCTCTGTATTGCCTCCACCGAAACCCCGAGTTATTGATACTTGTATATATTGCCACCAAAATTCACACCATCTCGGCCACGTGGCGCAGGCGACGTCCTCCACGTTCAAGAGCTCCTCCGACGCGTGTGGCTAATTTGGTTTTTTACAGAACCACAATGCATATCAATTAGGCAAGTAATTGAAGAGCGGATGCGATTTTCCCATTGAGTGCTGGTTCTCTTCTCTTTTTGTGTCCATAGCCTGCGGGCGTCGTCGTCGTCACAGTCCAAATAGAAGCCCGGGACTTGGACAAACAGATGTACATGTACATAATTTCATCAGAATCAGAGTCCAGCCAACGCAAATACTCGTACCGACACACATAGCCCCGGGCTAATTGCATTCTAACAAGCGAAGCAAACTCGATTTTCCCCGGTCTTTCTCTCTCTCTCTGGATGCTTTTCCACCAACCTCCGTGCTGCTCAACCTCCGTGTGCAACCCCTAGTCTGCATTCGTTCCGAGCACGTAGAAATCCTACGCCTCCGGCTGGGAATCCTGCTGGAATCGAATGGTAAACAGCGTGTTAGAAGGGAACGATCTCCTCCTCGTACAGCGGGTCCATCTCCAGTGCCGAGAACTGCATCATAGGCTGGCCGGCTGCTGGCACGGGTGAATTGGAGGACAGCGAGTCCGAGGACAGCTCGATCACATCGGGCGAAAAGCTGGGAGTGTGCCGAGGAGCTCGTATTGTCTTACATCTAGGCCCTGCTCCTCGTCCTCGTCCGCGTCCGCGCCTTCTAACCACTGCCACTGGTGGTGGCACTTCCTCCAGATCCGTTGACGAGTCGGAAGTTAGGTGCTTGAAGTGCGGCTTGACATCACCGGCAAAAGGCGACGGCGATGGCGATGGCGATACCGACGGACCCGGCGAGTCGGACGTGATATGCACGAACTTCGTGAAGCGTCGCCTGCCCGACTTCTGAGCATCCGAGCTGTGCGTGGACGCAGTGCTGTCCTCGGTGTGGGAGCGGCTAGGACTCTGCCTTCTCCCTGTGATCCTGCGCCGCTTGGGATGCCTCTGCTCTCGGTAGTAGTCCACCAGATTGGTGCGCTTCACCCGCACCCGAACTCCGCGCAGCTTCTCGATGTCCTGGACTGTCAGCATGTTCAGGCACACGCGAGCCGTTCTGCTCAGACACTCGTGGACGAGGCGGTCCCTTAACTTTTTCTCGTCAGCAGTTTCGCCGGGGGGATTCTGGCTGATGGGTTCCAACTTCAGGCGCTTGAGCTCCGGCTCCTGTTCAGTGTCGTCGCACCTTGTCTCTTCCGCAGTGTCTGTCTCCGTTCCGGTGTCTGAGGGCGTTGTTGTCGCTGCAGCGCCCTGTTCTCCAGTTTGCAGTGACTCCTCACTCAGCTGTCCAGTTTCCAGTGGCTCCATTTTGAGATGTTTCGTGTCCAGGGGCTCCTGGGTGGGTTGTACATTTTCCATTGGCTCCTCCTTTATTCGGGTGTAAGCCATTGGGTTCTGGACTAGCTGTGCACTTTCTATGAGCTCCCCTGCTCCGTGTTTGGTTTCTTCTGGCTCCTCGGTTTGCTGTTCAGTTTTTGGTTGAATCTCCGTTAGCTGCCTGGTGTCCAAAGGCTCATAGGTTAGCTGTCCAATTTGCAGACACTCCTCGGTTACCTGTAACTCCTCTGTAAGCTGGCTAGTTTCAATGAGCTCCTCCTTTATGTGTCTCGAGTCCAGAGGCTCCTCTGCTAGCTGCCTGGCTTCCAAGGGCTCCTCGGTAGCTTCCTGGGGCTGCCTAATTTGTTGTCCAGCTGTAAGGCTTGCCTCTTCAGTCAGTTGTCCAGTGGGTCCAAGGGGCTGCTCGGTCAACTCGACCTTAATCGCTTGAGCGGGCTGCAACACTTCTGTCTCCAGGGTAAGTTTAGACGGGAGAGGCGCCGGAGGCGTTAGCTCTTTACTTACACCAGGCAACAAGTCGTCGCGGGCGTCCTCCTCATTGAAGTCGTGCATGGCCATCGTTGAGACTTCGGAGCTGACGCTCTCGGTTTCCGAGCCGGTGCGCGTGACCGTTCTGGTTGGCTGTGAGTCTGGCTGCACCGCAGGCACCTTGGCCGACACGGTCTCCTTCAACGACTTCCAGCTCTTGAACTTGCTAAGCACCGAGCTGCACTCCATCAGGTTGTTGCCCTCGCTGGCCACGTTCTGGAGCTCCTCCTTCTCAAAGCTCCAGATGTCGGCGAATGCCTTGAAGCCGCCGGTTTCATTGCTAAACTTGGTCCGCGCCTCTAGCAGATCTCCGATCGTACGCTTCTCGTCACCCATGGCGCCTGCCTCCTCGGGGGTCGGGGGCATTGATGGCGGGGCTTTTGTCTCCGCCTTGGCCTCGATTTCTGGCTGTGGGTCACTCTTAAACTCCTCGGACATGGCCGGGGAACTGGATCGACGGCCGCAGCGAACGCTGCGATCCATGTCGGACAACATGGCATTGGCAACCATGGCCGCAGCCCTAACCCGCTTTCGGCGGCCATTGCCCGTGTAGTAAGCCTCGGAATCGCTAGAAGCCACCTCCTCCTCTTCGTCTTCCGAGAACACTAAGATTGGGTTGCAAAGAAATCAAAATAGAGGTTTTTAAAGAGCTGTTAAAGTTAATAAACTTAAAAGCCTTATAATAATTCAAAAAGTAAACGAAAATAAATCTCTACTTAAAGGTACTTGCTCACCCTCATCCCAGAACTTGCGCGTGGGTCGTCGCTTCTTCTGCTGCTTGGCCTTCACGTCCTCCTCATCCTTAGCCTTGGGAGTGGGCTCTGCTTCCTCCTCAACCTCCGGCAGATTTGCCGCATTCTCGTAGCCCTCCTCGATGGTGCCATAGTCCAGCTGCGGTCGATCCCGGTACTTGGCATAGTCGATCTTTAGATACTCCAAGTGATCGCTGGCCTCGGCCATGTTGAGGGCCACGAATTTGTTTTTGAGGTCCCGGCTCTTCAGCAAGGCATGGCAGCGTTCGTGCAGGGTAAACCAGTCCAGGGCCCAGGAGTAGCGCTTGTTGCGCGGCTGGAACACTACAGTCAGCAGGTCCTTGATCATGCTGGGCGGCAGGCGCAGCGCTTGCAGGGCCTTGTAGATGGGATCGTAGTCGCCCACGGGGGCATTGTGGTTGGTTACGGTCACGATCTCGTCCACGTCGATGGTGGAGCTGAGCAGTTCGTATTTGATGATATGCGATGCCGCCGCAGATGGCGCCCAGTGGTCCTCCTCCTGGCGCTTCTTTTTTATCCGTGAACAGCGCCGCACCTCGTTGTAGTTGGCCGCTATGGGGTTGAGATAGAAGGCCGTTAGCCAGAACTCGGCCTCCATGAACGCGTGGTCGGAGAACACCTTGGCCAGGTCGGCGTAGTTCTGCGACATCTTCTGCTCCAGATTGAGCATGAATTCGGTGGTGAGGCCAGGATGATAGCGCCATATTTCGATGGCATTCAACTGCTGGCCTATGATCTTCAGCAGGAGGGCAATCTTGGCAAACTTCCAGCCGCTAAAGTTCTGGGACAGAGTGAGTTTAGTGTCAGTGCCATGACCGATTCCCTAAAGACTTACCCGCTCCGCCAGCAGTTGGTACACAAAGGTGAGGATCTCCTCGTTGTTCGGGACACTTTGAAACACCGGATCTATCTGAATGTCCTGCTCCTCGTCCGACTCGGGCAGGGGCTTCTCGTCGTCGTCACAGTTCTTGTAGTTGCCAATATTGCTGGCCCGGTTGCCCTTGCAGATCTGCTGTTGGTAGTTGATGTTCAGCGTCACAACGTGCGGCTGGAAGTGGCTGTTCCGCTGGCTCTCCAGCTTCTTAAGCTCTTCCAGGAGGAAGCGCTCGCTGCTCTCCCGCTCCGCCACGTAGCGGTACATCAGCTCCTTGAACTGCGGCGAGTGCTCCAGGAAGTCGTGCTCGTTGAGGGTCATCAGCTCCACCAGCTGGTTGCCCAGCACATAGCTGGTGTAGGCCTCCATCATGACGGCGAACGAGGTGACCTGGTTGAGCCGGAACTTCTTGAAGCTGATCTGCTCGAAGAAGCCGCTCTTGCTCAGCCGAAGGCGCACACACACCTGGGCAATGAGACGGGCTGGCGTGAAGTGGATGTCCTCGGAGATGGGAGCATGCTCCTGCATGCTCTGGGCATAGAACCGGATGTTGTACATCTGAGGGAGAGCAGGTCTCCAAGGTGAAGTTCAGTTTGGATGTGGCCTTAGGGCGATGTTCCTTACCAAATTGTCAATCGCATAGCCGCGATTCTCGTCCATCGCGAACACAGTCAAGAGGTAGAGGTGCCCCACCAGGGTAATCGTGGCTTGGTCTCCTTCAAAGGACTCAAATGGGGCGTTTTCGTTGAGTTTCAACCAGGCGGAAAGCATGCGCAGAGACAACTGCTTGACCGCCTCGAAATTGCCGGCATTGAAGAGCTGCATGAGGCGCAGGAGTATCAGATTGAGGCCGTCCTCATTCAGGAACGTGATATCTAAACGGAAGAGCCGGGACTCAGTTGGCAGTCTCAAGGAATTAAGTCTATCCCGAATTACCCTCCATTGTGGCCACTGCCACTGTGTGCTCGATGGCATGATGCTTGTTCTGCCGCAGGCGGACGAACAACTTCTGCAGGTACGGCACGCTCCAGGGACTCGTCTGGAACCTGAGCACGTAGGCCCAGTTGATCTGGGCCAGCTGCTCGATGCGGTAGAAGGCCGGCACCGCCTTGGTGAGGCAGTAGAGCAGCATGTGCTTAAGCCCCTCCGAGCAGGATATCCACTCCTGGCTGAACCACATCAGCAGCGAGTGGTGGGCCAGCACCTGGACGAGGTGGCGCAGCGCCGGCTCCTTGAAGGCCTCCACACTCCGGCTGGGCACCCGGCACACCTCCCAGCCGTAGATCAGCTGCGCCAGCCGGTCGTTGCCCATCAGCTCGAACACATCCACGTCGCAGTGGGCGTTGCAGAACACAAACATATGCTGCAAAGTCGTCTTATTGGAAAAGGACATGTCGGTGAATAAAACTCAATTGCTCACCGCGGAGAACTCGTCGTAGTCCAGCTGCTCGGCGCAGGCCAGGAACTTTTTCTCATCCTGCACATCCTGCGGAAAAATGATCTCCATTTTGCGGCTTAATTCATGTCACTTGAGCCGTGAAAATTGGTATTTAATTAAATTTGTTTATAACTTCGCAAAAGGTTTTTTTTTGTTCGAAAGCAGTGTGACCACGAGAGAGCGAAACCAAATTCTTTAAGGGTAAAACGGTGGTCACACTATTTCTCCGCCGGAGACCAGTATTGCCAGACTGTCCCATAGATGCCTTTCAGCTCTTGTCAGGCAGCAAATTACCGCTAAATTTCAGTTTGAGTCCCGATTAAATTAATTTTTTAAAATATTTAGCTTGAATATGGAACATTGAACATTTGATTTATTTTTAGAAATCAATGCTAGATTACAGATACATTTTACTAAAACCGTTATATTTTATTTTTATTTTTTTTTAAATTGATTTTCTTTTATTTTTAGCTCTGAACTTATCAAAATTGTATTTTAACGAATGTCACGTAGAAATAAAGTCAACTAACCCAAACTGAAGTAAACACTTGCTACAAAAACGATTTTTTTTAGGATTAAGGACATGTAAAGGCATGGGCATATGTATGTCTCCACTAGTCATCAAAAAACTGTAGTAAAAACGAGGCCTCAGTTATTGGCTTTTACCGAATTGCTTGTAAAAAATATGTATAGTTTTGGCTTAATTTCACTCTAGCCTTGACCCTCGGAAAGTGTGTGTTCCCATGGCTTTCTCTCAGCCTGCCCTTTTGTTGGCCAGATGGCATATGCAAAGTGCAAACAAATTATTATTAGCTGCCAACAGCGCCAGCTACATCATCTTCACAATGAAAGCGCCAAGGGATTCCCATTCAACTGTGGCTCAGCGAACGGAGCAGGGAAATGTCCTGGACAGGGCGGGGCTTCGGTGCACTCTGGCATTGTGCGGCAAGTTCCAGTTCCGCCTTAAAGACAAACCCACTTAATTCACTTTGTCACCATGCAAATGAAACATTAGTGGTGACGTACTGCAATGGATCGCTCAAAGGTCGCAATCGGATGCCTGCAATTAGGGCAGACACGTAAATGGAAATGATTTACAATCGTTGCTGCTCCCGTTGCTCAGCACAGCCTGCACTCCACTGTCCCCCAAATGCACAGAGAAAAATACATGCAGCAGGAGCATTTAAAATAAATAATATTGTCTTTATTGTCTTAAGTTTAAGAGCCTGAAGTTTGCATCAGAAGTTAGTCAATTATAACTTTATTAATTGCTTGTAATGCTAGAAAGTTATTAATTATTTTGTGAAACACTATTCTGCCAGCATTTAAATTTTAAAAACATTAAATTTCTTATTGTCTTAATGTTCTTTTTATCAGATTTTCTTTATAAATAAACGAAATTGTTCAATCAAGTATCGGGCTCGATATTATACTCTTTAAACTTAAAAATAAAACACATTCTATAAAAAACAATCTGTCTAATTATATATTTTATAAAATAAAACTCTATAACTAAGAAATAGTTAAGTATCAAGTCAAGTTTATAATAATATTGGCTGCGTTTTCATTAAATTTGCATACAAGTACATTAATTTCTCCTTATTTGCATTGATGAGAGAGAAATCTAGTTTTCCCAATAATAAATTCCACAATCGATCAAACTTCTTGCCGTGTTGCGGAGGAACGGACACATGTAGCTGTCAGGCGGTGCTGAGAGTCCGCAGCGATTTATCAGGGGCCAAATCAATTAGTAACTACGTAGCTTATCGCCGGCATCGAGGGGCTAGGGTTGGGGGGGCTAGGTTAGGGGGTCGGTGGCATGGCCCATTCATTATACGCACCGGCAGAGGAGTGTCATAAATATTCCCATCATCGTTTATTCGGCGAGCAGCCATCAAATGGCCGCAAATGAAAACCTGTTGATGTCCCCCCGAGCACACTTGGATCCATATACCCACTCGAACATGGGCGATGGAATGCCCTGCGACGCCTGTAATTGAAGAAGCTCCTTTGGCTCGTTTTTTAGCAACAAAAACGGCAGGCAGCCCGATATCGCCATAAATATTCATGAAGCACTAAAAGGGTTCTCGTCCGGATGCTTAGGTCGTGGGGCGACACCGCCCACACTGTAAGGTGCGGGAATTGTGTCGTGCCTGGTGTGCCTGGTCAATTGCCAATGGCTGTGACAAAGAAATGCAATATGCAATATGCTCCTCCGAGTCCCATTTGCTCCATTGTAAGCGACGGAGTGGAGTGTTTAATTTTAAATGCCGCAAGGAGGGCGCATGTACCTGAATTTGAATGAGTCCAAGGCTCCGGATCCCCGGGGGCCCGGGATCTGGACTGGATGGACTGCGTGGTCGGGACAGGGTGAGCAAACAATCGCGCATGTGTGCCATACAAACGCCCCGCTAAGTAGGCAACACAACTCACTTTTCGGCCACTTCCGCTGCACAAACGCCGACAAGCGGATATCCCCCTGCCGAAGTGCGTGCGTGCGCAGCGAGCACACACGAAGCTCCGTTCGGATTCCCGACTCGCTTCCGTTTTGATTTATAAGCGACCGCCGCACCGGGCTGCGTATCATTAGCAGTTGATCAACAGGTTAGCCCGCAGCCAGAGCAGCCAACAGAACGCCGCACCAGGAGCCACTATCCCTGAAGTCAGACTCACACGGGCCGAGTGAGTGCGCTAATTGAATTGCAGTTGGGCCTGCAAATCCACTTACCTGCCCCGTTTTTTCGTGAAAAAAATAAAACCAAATTCAAAATCCAATTGTGAATCCTTCGTCAGACCGCAAAAACAGTTTACTGTGCTCTCCACGAAAAACAACAGATATATAATCAGGTGAGTGGCTTCAACATATTCGTAATTCGATTGCGGGCCTCAGGAAATTACTCGCAAAAAAAATATTTGTGGTTACGGCTATTTAATTGGTTGCAGTTTTGAGCTTAAATAGTAAAATTACAATCCTTGATTGTCGTAGTGAAATAAGATGGCAGGCATTTATTGTTAAGATTTATTGATTTCATTTTTTTTTAATGAGAAATTAATTGGAATAGAAAAAAAGCCATTTATTCACCTTATCCCTACAAAATTATTGATATTAATAGTTCATAGTTAAGTATTTAATATTTTTAAGGGAAAAATGTGATGCCATAAGAATCAGGACACTTTTTTGTTCTTTTTTATTGAAGAAAAATATATCCTTCGATATTTAAAATCAAAAGGGTAACCCAGCAACGTTCAGTTGAAATCTGTCCATCCATTTGGCTTGATGAGTTTATTAATTAATGACCACACTTTAATTTGCGAGTTTCGGTGCCATTAAATATGGAAGTCCTGCTTGGAACACCTTGAATTATACATTAAAAATCAATGACCTAATTTTGGGCGAAAGCCGTGGCCTTCGATTAATGAGTTTTGAATTTTCAAAAATAGCCTGCTGTTGCGTAAATTTATTGACGAAACATGGCTAAATTATGCAGAACTCCTTCGCCAAACAAAGCCCCGAACTTGAAGTGGGAAACGGGAACCCACGGCTAACCTGCTTGAGACGAGCAGTGTCTATTTACTCTTTTGCGGATATTTTGTTTGCTTACGAATTTTCGTTAATGTCCATGTCCCCGAGAAGATTTCCATTCACACTCAGTAGCAACAGGCTGGCGGGTTCCTGGGCGTCCCTTTGCGTGGGCGCTGCCTGCCGGCAGGAAACCTATTTAAACAAAGTACTTATTGGCAAATGCCATCCTTTGGCAAATATTTGGGCTAGCTATTTATCGAGACATGCAAAGAATAGACGATCTGCGAGCAGGCAAATTCGATTTCCAGCGGTCTGTTTCATTTTGGCGCGAAAATTTCGTTTCAATTTGTTTGCCCAGCAAACTTGAAGTGGTCCTACAGGGGCTGGGGCTCCTCGCCTGACACCACATGAATAATTCCCCGACTGACTACCGACTGGGAAATTAATAATGGAGCAGAGCAAGTCAACTACCAAATTCCGAAGACTGTCATCCGCAAGGGCCATAAATATTTTCAGTTAATTTCAATTACAAGTTTACCCGGCTCGTTTGCGTGGTCTCCGTTTCCGCACAGTGGACGAAATGGCTACGATTTTGGCATCACATTGAAAGTAAGAGACTTTTATGAACTACTTTTGGCTCTTTAATTGTCATATTTAATTTTTTCTAGCATTGGTTTTGTTGGCTTTATTATTTTTGAAGCTTTACAGCTCAAGTTTTAATTTATTTATTCACATATTAATAACTTAAGCCAGCTAATATGTTTAGGAATCATTTTATTGTAGATATTAAGGTTTAATCATACTTTTCTTAAAATTGTTACCACAAAATCTTCTCCTTCCGACCACTGTGTTCGACGAGGTCATAAAATTCGATGCGTGCTCTATCATCGCGGTGGCTATATATTATAATTTGGCGCAAAGCCGCTAAAACTTTCATCTGGGCGGCGTCAATCAATCAACGACAAGCGCACAAATTAAGTCCAAGCTAAGTCGGAAAAAAGCGGCCGAGTCCGCACTCGGACAATCAGTCAGGAGTCGGTAGTCGGGAGACAGGAGTCGGCGGTCGGCAGTCGGGAGCTAGGGGACATATCCGTATCCGCGTTCAGCCGACAACGGGTTGGCCGAGGCCCCCCAATTAGTTGGCCAATCCGAGCGGACAGGCAGCAACATCATTTAATCAGGCGACCCGCAGATAAGATATCGTCGCCCTGCCTCCTGTTGGGCTTTGCATACTTGATTCCCGGCTGATGACTTCCAGCGCCTCCATCATGATGGCGCCCACCAGCTGCTGCTGGCTCGCAATGACCATAAAATCTGATGGGGATTACAGCAAATGTGATAATTCAAATGGGAGCGCGAGGCAGTTAAGGGATTAGATCTGCTCACTAGGTATAGGGATAATTGTAATCACTTTAACTGCCACGGAATTCCATTAGGTCAACTGCAAGCTTACCTTTTTTGATAGCGACTCGAAAAATCATCAGATATCGATTCAGAACAGATTTATAGTTTGATTATGAAAATTGTAATAATAACAAAAGCTTTGCCATCAAATTCTTCTGAGAAATTACGATAAAGTGCTTGAAGTTTTGCCTGGAAAAAGGTTAAGTTCTTCAAATAATGATAAACAATTCTGCGTTTATTAAATATGTGTTAATTGTATTTTAAATATATCTTTATACAATATAAAAACCAAGATTAAAAGGACTTAATATAAAATCCTTTAAGCTTGAGACCTTTTGCCCAATTTCCCTTGGAATTTGTTTATTTATAGCCTAGTTATTAACTCAAGAATTCTAAGAATATAACTCCAAGGGCAGTAATTAATGAGTTATTTGATTAGCAACCTCCGCTCTCAATTATTCAGTTAAATTGGGTATTTAAGTTTAAACGAGGCAACAATACTTTAGTTCAAAGCGACGTCATTCCTTGGAAAACAAAATGAATACATCTGATCCTTCCAAACAAATATTTGTAGCTGCGTCGCACAAAATACATAACTCCCACATAATACGCTGCCATTTCCGCTTCCTTGGAGTGTCCTTTAAGCAGGATGCGGCTTGTGCTCGCATGTATGCAAATCAATATGGTGGCGCTGCTCATGCGAGCGCATAGCAAAAACTACTTTGGCAGGAAGTGCAAACAAACGGCGAGCAAGGAGCAGATCCCGCTCCTCCTCCAGCACTTCCCAGTGGCTTTTGTCTAGTCTGTCGAGTGGCCGCAAGTGCAATCGCAGGGCACTTAAGCCATTGCGTAAACAAGCCCATAATCTTGATATTAGCGTTTCAGAGCATCATTATCGACTGGGATTCCGGCTCGAAAAGCCCATTCCCAGCGAGCATTTCCGCCCCGTGTCCAATCATTCCGCTGCGTTGGCTTTTGGCCCACTCCACTCCAATCCACTCCACTCCAGTCCCGTTGTTTGCCGCTGGGCCTACGCACATTCCAGGGACCTCCGGCTCCTGGAATGCCCCCCTGGTTGCTACCTCGGAGGGACATTAATAGGCCATAAATTGTAACTGTTATGCGCTGCTGCCTTTTAACACAGCGGTCGACAGACGGCATGACCTCAGTCATCCTGCGGAGTCGGAGAACCACCCCCTCCTGTCCAGGCCCACTCAGCGGCCCCCACCGCCTTCAATTAGAGAGGTTATTTAGCTAAATCGTTACGCTTGTTCCCCCTGTTGTCCATCACCCCGTGGCTCCTGTTCCTGCTCCAGCTCCTGCTCCGCGCATGTTGTCTTAATGCCGAGGCGCGGGCGGAAACGATTGCTGCAGGACTCCCCAGCTCTTCAGAGGACCCCCAGGGAGCAGTCGAGTGGAGCCGCCGACAGCGGCTTAATTGAGCATTCCTCGAGGCCTGCGGTTGAGCTTTGCCCGCAGGATCAGTCTCCCGCCGGGCATTTATTCATTCATATTTACACCTTTGCACTGAACGCAATTTTATGTAATAAAAAAAGTTATGGTTTTACTTGGCCAAATGTCACTGCACAGGCCAGGAAGCCATCTGCTCTCTTTTGAATTTTAAGCTTAGTTATTATTAATTTGTATCTAATCAATCGCATTTTTATTTATATAAAGTACATTTTATAAATGTCAGGGGATTAATAGGCAGATAGGATTTAAAATTCTAGAAATGTCCAAAGGTAACTAACAACAATATATCTCCACAATTTTTGATAGAGAAATTTCCAATTTGGTTATTATATTATATAAATACTTAATCAAAGAAAAGGCCAGTTTGAGTATTATGAGTAATCAGACTGTTTACTTTATTAACTAAGAGACTAGCGTTAATAATTTATTTTTAAATTTATTTCTGCAAACTGTATTAATTTCGCTCTCTGCCTCAGCCTTGACCTTCAATTGTATGGCGATTTACCAAATTTATCCACCTTTAACGTAACCATTTTCGCAGTGATGGCTCACACGAAGACACGGAGAACCTACGGCTTCCTGCTGGTCCTCCTCATCCTGGGCAGCGCTTGCGGCAGTCTGGTGCCCAGCGGCAGCGCCAGCAGTTCCTCCTCGGCCAACGAGCCAGGAGGCGGAGGCCTCTCCGAACAGGTGGTGGCGGACCAGCTCAGCGATAGCGACCTGTACGGGAACAACGGGAACAAGCGCGCCTGGCAGTCGCTCCAGAGTTCGTGGGGCAAGAGGGCCTCCGCCGCGGACTCGGGTGATCCGGACATCTACATGACCGGACACTTTGTGCCGCTGGTCATCACGGACGGGACCAACACCATCGATTGGGACACCTTCGAGCGGCTGGCCAGTGGACAGACGCCACAGCAGCAGCTCCAGATGCAGCAGCAACAGTCACCGCAGTCTGGCGAGGATCTGGAGGAACTCGCCGGCGAGCCGGACGTGGAGAAACGGGCCTGGAAGAGCATGAACGTGGCATGGGGCAAGCGGCGACAGGCGCAGGGCTGGAACAAGTTCAGGGGCGCCTGGGGCAAGCGCGAGCCGACCTGGAACAACCTGAAGGGAATGTGGGGCAAGCGCGACCAGTGGCAGAAGCTCCACGGCGGATGGGGCAAGCGCTCCGCCCAGCCCCTCAACTAATCCCGCACGGAATCGCCTCCAAACTTAGCCAGACTAACTAATCCAACTGTATCTAACCGTATATAGCATGTGTGTTTCCTCCATGTGGGGGTTCCGTTCTCAGTGTCCATCTCGCGGACGGCTGACCGGGATCGGGAACTCTCCCCGTATTCCCGGTGGCCCTCCGAAAGTCAATTCCGAAAATGTATGAAAGCGCTCGCCAGTTGCCGGATCCTGATGACCCGCGATCCCGGTTGCAGTCTCGATCAGCCAGTATTATACGCATTATATCAGAATGTCTAGTAAACTATCCACCTAGCACCTAGTCTCCAAGTATACAAGAGGATCTTTCGGAAGAATACCGCTTTAATTTAGAAACGTTAACTAAGTTAATGAATTGTGCATATACATTTATATTTAAATATACATCCATGCATACCAAATGGCAATTATCAAAATAAAATGCAAATACGTTGAAGAAAACCTACAGCAACTGGAGTTTAATTGGTCTTTATTGGTGTCTATGGCTAGATATGAGAAAAAATATAGCTAAAATGTGCTGTAATATGGAAAAACAATAGCTATCACAAAAAATAGCTATTTATCTCTAAAATAGGCTAGATTTAGCCACACAATTACAATTTGACAGCTCTGCTACTTCTGTTATGTTTTGTGTGTGCCAGCAGAGGGCCGGGAGAGGAAATTGCTATCCAGGGATAGGGCCGTGCGCACCCCTGTTCTATATCAATCTAAACTCCAAGTACCTCCAATTAAAAGCGGATTAATTTAATTAAAGCAACGACAATACAAACCGGGGCCGACTACAGAAAGTCCTCCAGTTCAAGTTCAATTTTTGGCCAATAAGTTCCCACTTCCGGAACAAAGTCAGCGTTTAAATAGTTGACAAACAAAAAATAAGATTAAGTCAACTGAAAAGGAGGATAATATAACCTATTCCAGAATGGCTTTGAGTGAGGTTAATTTGAAGATCGTTGTATGTTTCGCGCTGACCACCGCGGTGCTGGTGGTGTGCTTCACCCTGATTGCCGTCTACAGCGGCTTCGAGCACGAGCCGAAAAGGTTTAGGACTATATTCCTGACCATGATCTTTACGGTGCTCTTTCAAATGCTCATCTGGGAGCCGCTACGGTTCATTGTGATGGCCATCGACCACGCCACCTGGCCGCAGGAGGATAATCCCTACACGGCGCATAGTGTCGAAGGGCCGAGCCAGTTCTCATACCTAAAGAGCCGGTTGGAAGTGCTGCGCTCCGAGCTCCAGACCCCCGAGATCCACCAGGACGAGGCCTTGAACCGGAAGTACAAGCGCATTGCCAGAGACCTAATGCTCTACGGATCCTACTTCGTGGCTCTGCTGCTGGTTGTCCTGCTGGGGGACGACGCGAACCTCTACTACAACAGAGATATCATGGAGCGGCTTTTTAGAGATAACACCTCGATCACCTTGGGTCTGTCGGAGATACACTACATGTACCAGGTAGGCTCTTCGACGGCGTTGAGCTCCAAGCTAGTGAACTTTGAATGGAATCACCATCCCGCAGATTCACGACTTCCTCAAGATTACTCTTATCGAAGCCTTCCATGCGAACAGAACGGTCTACGGCCACAACGGCTGGTTTGCCATGGAGCAGTGGCATCGGATGGGCCTGGTGCGGCTGCGCCAGCTGCGCAGCGACGAGCAACACATCGGACTGGGCATGCCCGTGTGGACCGACACCAATTATGCGCCCGGGTGGCTGCTCCCATACCGACGGTGTCACTACGCGGACAACTACTGGGTCGTCTTCGACCCCTTTCGGCCGATCCAAGTGAAGCTCGACTTTTTGGAATGGCTGCTTCTCAAATTTGACCATGACGGCGAGTTGCTGAGCTACCCGGAGCTCGCCGGCTACGAGGCCGTGCTGCTGAGCACGAAGGTGAGGATGCAGTACTTCTGGACCCCAAATCTATTTTCTTACTCCCCTAGCCGGGCGCCCTGAAGCAGATTGAGTACCTGCGTCGAAGCAAATGGCTGGACAGGAAGACCTGGGTCCTGTTCATCGATTTCACGCTGTACAACGCGGATGCCCACGCTTTCACGATGGTGACGCTGCGGGTGGAGAACACCCCGTTCGGGACCCAAGTGCCCCAGGTGGGGGTGGAGTGCGTCAATGTGGTGGAGTCGCCGATCCAATTCAGTAGGCTGGAGCTGTCCGTGCTGGCCCTGTACATCATTCTCGTGGTTCAGTTCATTCGCGAACTGCTGATGAAGCTGTGGTACGACCCGTCGGTCATGCACGACGTCTGGAACCGTGTGGACCTGGTCATTTGCCTGTTAAACCTGCTCATTCTGATCTTGTGGACCCTACGCGACTTCCTGACACATGACATTCTGCACAAGGTAAAATTGGCAACCAAGGGGCAATACCTGCAGTTCCAGCGCCCGCTGCGCCTGCATCTGATCCTAACCGTCGTCAAGGGCTTCCTCGTCTGCATCACCACGCTGCGGCTGTGGAAGGTTCTGCAGTTCGCCCCAATCTTCCAGCACTTCACCCGCACGCTCTCCTCCGCCTGGCGGGCGGTGCTCAGTCTCGGTGTGATCATCGTAGTCCTCCTCATGGCCATCGGCATTGCCCTGACCGTGCCCAACGGGAACAATTCAGTGGCCTTCCACCACGTCATCCATGCCATCATTACCTGCCTTTGGTAAGTATTTGATTGTGAGAGAATTCCCTATTTATGTGTCGGGTCCACAGTTACTCAACGGGTTTTAGCCTGGGCATCACCCCTTCGGAATTCTTCCACGGAGGTTATATTTTTGGGATGCTGCTTTACCTGCTGCTGGTCTTCCTTGTGGCCATCATTCTGTCGAATATTTTTGCCGCCGTCATCTACGACAATTTCGAGGCCACCAAGCGGTATGTGAACGAGCAGCAACGCGGCCAACGTCTCAGCTTCCTGCAGTTCTTGCGGGCGGAGTATGCGGATGTCCTGGCCCGCTGCTCCTGCGGCAGCACCCTGAGATCAAGGTACCGCCGCCGGAACCGCACAGTTGCCCAGAACGTGGCCCTGCAGCTGGAGGAGGATGAGAATGACAAGCCAAAGAAGCTGCTCACCGATCAGGAGCGGCATGAGGACTACCTGAGACGGGTGCGTCGCACTTTCTGCCTTCTGGCTGTGTGGGAGGTGCAGGTGGAACTGTTGGAGCGCCTGCTTCTGGGCGATGAGCTAGGTAATTTGCCCTCACCGACGGAATCTGGCTCGGACTCTGAAGACTTTCCGGAGATGAACAGCGGAGATGCAAGGCCATGAAAAAAAATACATTTAATTTTAATTTATAACTATATATAAACTATTTATAATTATAATAATAAGCCAGTTTTAAGTGTCTTTAGTCTGCCAAAAGCTATTTACTGAACTTATTTGCTCGATATTTTTATTACTTATTTGAATGTTACGACTATTTTCCATTTAAAGTTCAAGATCTATATGAAGAATGCATTGTAAAATGCATAAGATCCTTCTACAAGCCGATGTCCACATGTGTTGGTTGTAGTTATAATTTGAAAGTATTTACAGGTGGATTTATTCGACTTTCTAGACTTTCCTTTAAGTTCAGCATGAGAGGGTTTCTTGAAATATCATAGGGAATACTTAACCCTCTTAAAGTTAGGTAATATAGCATAAACAGCCTGAGAACAGAACCTTATACATACATATGAGCAGCAAGTTAGCTCATTCCACAATCATTGGGAAAACGTCTTCCACCGGCTGGAACTTTCTTTTGTTCAACCTTTCGACTTAACCTCTCGATCATTCCCCTTCGCTGAGCAGCCGCAGCTGAAACGAGCGGCGATAAATGATTTAATTAAGCTGAGCTGGGGGCTGGTGGGTTCGTGGCTCCTGCCTTCTGCCGGGGCGTGAATAACTCCACTAATTTCGGGCCGCTCACCCGCTCTTAGCGGCTGTATTTCAATAATCCCGGAGAGGGACAAATTGGCAACTACACGGCCGCTGCTCCCGCTGATGCGCTGATGAAACGCCTGGCGAAAGAGTGTGGAAAGAACCCCAAGCTCACTCGAGCCGAGCTCCCAAGCTGGCGGCACTAATCGCTCCCGAGGCGCATTGCACGGCGGACGTCTCAATGCCAGCAGCCAAGCGGCGACGGCAATTGTCTGCCTGCAATTTGTCGCCAGCGCCTGTAATGCCACCCACTCCAGGTGACGACATGCTCCCCAGCAGGTGGCTTCTAGACCTGTATAAAATCCGTCGCTCGGCAGGCGGCGCACTCAGTGGAAATGTTCGCGATCAAGGGGAAACTCCTCACGGGCTGTGCCCTGTGCCTCGGTATTTTCGTTACCTTCGCGGCCGCGCACGCGCAGAACGCCAGCGTGGAGTCCGAGTCCGCCTCCTGGAAGCCCCTGCAGCCACAGAAGCGACAGGCAGTGGTGAAGCTGGACGCCCTGGGCTCTGCAGCAGCCAAAAGCTACGATCCACCGCCGGAGTTCTATCGCGGCCCGGGCTCATCTTCCACCTCAACCTCCAAGCTGGACAGCCAGGCGGCTGGCTTCATATCCAAGCCGATTGGATCGCTGCCTCCGGTCGGAGGCGTTCATTCCCAGATCAGCAGCCTCAACGACAATCTCAGCGCGGCCTACGACAAGTGGCGCCTGGGCGGAGGTCTCCAGGATCGGATCAGTGTAGGTGAGTTCAGAGTTATTTTCCAGGATATCGAGTATGTATCTGAAAGATACACTTCATATATGAACTTTCCGTTCAGGTCCCTATGGAGGCAGTGGCAGTGGGGGCAAGAGCTACGCCTATGACAGTCATCCGTATCCCTACGACTACGGACCCAGCCATGGCAATGGATACGAGCCAGGACCTGCCCAGGGACACGGCGGATACTCCTCGAGCGGAGAGGCGGGTGTGCCTTACCACGTGTACAGACCTCGACCGGAGCACGGCCACTTCCCGGGGGCGTCCGTGGACTACGGCTACAGTCCGTACCCGGTGGACTCGCACGAGATCGTCTCCCATAAGGGAACGCCGGAACTTTCGCCAAAAGCCCTGCTGGCCAAAAGCTTCCTTATCCCTCTGGCCAGTGCCACCGTCCTGGGCATAGCCGCCGCCCTGGTCAGCAATCCACTTCTGCTGCAGCTGGCTCCAGTGCCTGGGATTGGTGTCGGAGTTGGAGTCGGTCCTCCAGTCGTGGGCAAGCGAAGGCGGAGAAGGAGGGCTGTGAAGCGGGCGCACTGATCAAGGAAACTTTTGAAGCAGATCCGGGGAAAGCGATCTAATCCCCAATCGTAGATGGTTCCTTTCATAACCCTTTTAAATCAGGAAATACTATAAAATATTAAAATAAAGTTTTATATATGTTATTACTTAAAGTTATTTTATTCTAAAATTGAAATTTCAGAAACAATTACTTGCATTTTTTCCCTAAATGAAGAAATACATTTTAAACAAAAAAACCTAATTCTTATCTAGAGACGATCAGCACGATTTAGTTCTACAACTAAAAATAAAACAAGTAAGAAAGCTACAGTCGAATAAGCTCGACTGTGAGATACCCGGTACCAAAAGTTAAATAAAAATAAGACTACGATGGCATTGAGTGCTAGTGGTCTGCGTGAACGCAATATACGTATACGTAATATGAAAATGTGTATATTTAATGTACGTATACGTAATATGTACATATGAATATTTAATTTACGTATACGTAATATATACACGAAAATCGCAAAATCTCATGCGAACTTTTAATACAAAACTATCGCAGCTGACCCGTTGCTTTTTCAGTTTGTTAGTGTAACCATTATCGTATCTGCAGAAAATGCTAAGCTAAAATGGGCTTAAAATATATACCACACTGGGGAGTGAAAATAGCTAGATTTTTAGCAGAGTTCTGAACCGTTTATTTCTAATTTTTAAAAAAGTGTGCCCAATCATATTTCAGTTTCTTCAGGAGTGTATGCATAACATGTATGACCGCGAATCTACAAATAGACCAAACGGGAGAGCAGAGCAAGACGGAACATAAGCGATGCAAAACGGGTGGTGAGAGCGAGATGAAGCACCATCGATCCAAAACGGGAGAGTTACTTTGCCGCTCTTCTCTCTCACCGCGAGAGCGCGCTCTCTAACAACTAGTCTACAGAAA